>JARACY010000432.1:0-95184 GCA_029255725.1 Scrobipalpa atriplicella
TGTAGTGTAATCTTGAAAGAAGAAAAAGGAGTAAGATTTTATGGAATATCATATTTCTTAGGTATAACCTTAAAATTTATTATTAACGCTCAAACAATAAGTACGTTAATTCTTAACAAGAACTAATTTATATTATTATTCAAACCATTTCTTGTCAGAAAGTAAGTGGCGTGCCTTGGGAAAGACCTTTATCCAGCAGTGGACTGACACAGTCTGATGATGATGTATTGTGTCACATTTAGAAAGAAATATTATATTTAAAGACTAATTTATTGATGATGTATGTATTTAGTCTTCTTATATTCCTTACTTCTAATG
This sequence comes from Scrobipalpa atriplicella, assembly GCA_029255725.1. Taxonomy (NCBI): domain Eukaryota; kingdom Metazoa; phylum Arthropoda; class Insecta; order Lepidoptera; family Gelechiidae; genus Scrobipalpa; species Scrobipalpa atriplicella. Next base: position 319 of record JARACY010000432.1, read on the forward strand.
TGAAAATATTTAGAGAGAAACATTATATTTCGAAACGAATTATTATGAATCGTTCGAGCATCGTAGACATAATTAGCAAAATTAGGGGAACTAAACAACAACAACACTCTCCGATCTGTTCTGAGTTGGCAACAGGTGCTTATAGTTAATGTAATCGTAAATAATGGCTTGGTAACAGACATGGTGTCTCTAATCCATCTTAGTGACAGGCCTATGTGATATTGGACATAAACTGTTGTTTACTATACATTTTATCGAGGTATAGGATTAAAAGGAAAAAGGTCTTTCAAGTTTTAACTTTACGTATTTTTCACACAGTGGTATTAGTGGTCCTAGAGGTTTTTACAATATCTGTGTATCCGTTGTTTTTTTTTTCATTAGTATTAATGGTACAACTGGGACAAATCGGTACAATTTGGGACCAGATGTACCATAAATGGTACAATTGGGACATCTTGTTGTAAATTGTACAACTTGTCTCGCGGGAAAATAATTTACTGTTCGTAATTTACACTCCCAAAGAAGAAAGTGATCAACAACCTCAGATATACCGGGTGTAAGGGACAGCGTCCCGCAAACTGATAGGGGTTGCTCAGTCAACGATACTAAACACATATCACCAGGATTTTTTTTCAGGAAATGAAAAAAAAAATTGCTTTTCCATTCAAATTGTCTGATCGATGTGGTCATTTTGTATGAAAAAGCAAATTTTTTTTTTCATTTCCTGAAACAAATTTCTGGTGGTAGTTGTTTAGTTTCGTTGACTGAGCAACCCCTATCAGTTTGCGGGACGCTGTTCCTTACACCCCGTATATACTTACGCTTATCGTTCGATCATATTATTTTTATTAGAAAATATCAATAAAGGAGAATCCAAAAGGTTTGATACCACTGTTTCTTCTTTGTATGTTGTGTGTAATGAGATGAATAAAATTATAAAAAAGGTTAAGTATTTGAGTTAGTATGTACTACTAATTTGATCCAAAAGCCCGCCCTCTGACACTGATTAGTAGGTATCTAGTTTATAATCAGCTCTCAAGAATGACAGCGAATTTGAGTTTGTATCAGAAATGTCATTTCAGTACAAAACGACCTGTCAAATCCAAACTTAATATTGCTCTCAATCTTGAGATCGCTTTATAAATACGAGCCTAAATTATTCAAAGTCGAATCCAACTCGTTTGAACAGTTTGGTTTCTCTATCTCATTCGAATTGTAAACCTAATAACTGAGAAATTTTGACATTCAATCACATTTTTACTTAGAAAAGAACGATAACGACATTTACCTTGTATGGTTTAAGCATTTTCCTTAGTTCTCCGCTCTCATTCAACTTCTCCACCATGTCTGCATCCTGGAAGATAAAGAAAATCAATATTAATATTAGTTTATGTAAAAAAAAAAACCTCATTGCACTTTAGACGATGGTCTGACAATCCGTTATCACTACATCATCATCATCAGCTCATATACGTCTCCACCGAGGGGCACGAGACCCTTGCGGATTGGTTAACTTCACACACAACCTCATCCACTACACCTTCACACAATCAATCATCTGAAACTGAACAACTTTCCCATGGAACATTCTTATGTTCCGTCAGACTTAAAAAAAAACTTCGACCTCCCATACAAACGGCCCCCGTCAGCTGACTGACTTTTACTATGAAAGACAAAGAATTTTCGTCTAATGGCCTATGTTCCATAGGGAAAGTTGTTCAGTTTCGAGGCCTGAACGCACACTCAAAATCGGCGCTTTTCCACTAGACGGCACGGTACCGGCGACGGCGACGGCACGCTACCACCGACGCGGACGGTATCGTGGAAGAGATAATGTATGAAAATCAATCAAATTATATGACACGCTTTTCCACTTGCCGGCACGGCACCGGCACGGCATGTCATCGAATCCCACCGGTATTGTCACGTGATCGTCGCCGTGCCGTCGCCGTGCCGGTGCCGTGCCGTCTAGTGGAAAAGCGCCGATTTTGAGTGTGCGTTCAGGCCTCGAAACTGAACAACTTTCCCTATGGAACATAGGCCATTAGACGAAAATTCTTTGTCTTTCATAGTAAAGTCAGTCAGCTGACGGGGCCGTTTGTATGGGAGGTCGAAGTTTTTTTTTAAGTCTGACGGAACATAAGAATGTTCCATGGGAAAGTTGTTCAGTTTCAGATGATTGATTGTGTGAAGGTGTAGTGGATGAGGTTTGTGTGTGAAGTTAACCAATCCGCAAGGGTCTCGTGCCCCTCGGTGGAGACGTATATGAGCTGATGATGATGATGTAGTGATAACGGATTGTCAGACCATCGTCTAAAGTGCAATGAGGTTTTTTTTTTACATAAACTAATATTAATATTGATTTTCTTTATCTTCCAGGATGCAGACATGGTGGAGAAGTTGAATGAGAGCGGAGAACTAAGGAAAATGCTTAAACCATACAAGGTAAATGTCGTTATCGTTCTTTTCTAAGTAAAAATGTGATTGAATGTCAAAATTTCTCAGTTATTAGGTTTACAATTCGAATGAGATAGAGAAACCAAACTGTTCAAACGAGTTGGATTCGACTTTGAATAATTTAGGCTCGTATTTATAAAGCGATCTCAAGATTGAGAGCAATATTAAGTTTGGATTTGACAGGTCGTTTTGTACTGAAATGACATTTCTGATACAAACTCAAATTCGCTGTCATTCTTGAGAGCTGATTATAAACTAGATACCTACTAATCAGTGTCAGAGGGCGGGCTTTTGGATCAAATTAGTAGTACATACTAACTCAAATACTTAACCTTTTTTATAATTTTATTCATCTCATTACACACAACATACAAAGAAGAAACAGTGGTATCAAACCTTTTGGATTCTCCTTTATTGATATTTTCTAATAAAAATAATATGATCGAACGATAAGCGTAAGTATATACGGGGTGTAAGGAACAGCGTCCCGCAAACTGATAGGGGTTGCTCAGTCAACGAAACTAAACAACTACCACCAGAAATTTGTTTCAGGAAATGAAAAAAAAAATTTGCTTTTTCATACAAAATGACCACATCGATCAGACAATTTGAATGGAAAAGCAATTTTTTTTTTCATTTCCTGAAAAAAAATCCTGGTGATATGTGTTTAGTATCGTTGACTGAGCAACCCCTATCAGTTTGCGGGACGCTGTCCCTTACACCCGGTATATCTGAGGTTGTTGATCACTTTCTTCTTTGGGAGTGTAAATTACGAACAGTAAATTATTTTCCCGCGAGACAAGTTGTACAATTTACAACAAGATGTCCCAATTGTACCATTTATGGTACATCTGGTCCCAAATTGTACCGATTTGTCCCAGTTGTACCATTAATACTAATGAAAAAAAAAACAACGGATACACAGATATTGTAAAAACCTCTAGGACCACTAATACCACTGTGTGAAAAATACGTAAAGTTAAAACTTGAAAGACCTTTTTCCTTTTAATCCTATACCTCGATAAAATGTATAGTAAACAACAGTTTATGTCCAATATCACATAGGCCTGTCACTAAGATGGATTAGAGACACCATGTCTGTTACCAAGCCATTATTTACGATTACATTAACTATAAGCACCTGTTGCCAACTCAGAACAGATCGGAGAGTGTTGTTGTTGTTTAGTTCCCCTAATTTTGCTAATTATGTCTACGATGCTCGAACGATTCATAATAATTCGTTTCGAAATATAATGTTTCTCTCTAAATATTTTCACATTAGAAGTAAGGAATATAAGAAGACTAAATACATACATCATCAATAAATTAGTCTTTAAATATAATATTTCTTTCTAAATGTGACACAATACATCATCATCAGACTGTGTCAGTCCACTGCTGGATAAAGGTCTTTCCCAAGGCACGCCACTTACTTTCTGACAAGAAATGGTTTGAATAATAATATAAATTAGTTCTTGTTAAGAATTAACGTACTTATTGTTTGAGCGTTAATAATAAATTTTAAGGTTATACCTAAGAAATATGATATTCCATAAAATCTTACTCCTTTTTCTTCTTTCAAGATTACACTACAGTGATTTTATTCTTTGGTATAATTTTATTAAGGGCGAAGTAATCAACTGGAAATTTGTTTTCAAATAATACTGCTAAGAGATTTTAGTATATTTTCGAGAGAGATGTTGCTACGGTAACATTAGAGTCTCTTTTGTAGAAGTCAAAGAGATTACACTTGAGATAGGTCAACATTCCCACAAGTTATAAATAAGGTCACAATGTTTATAGGTCTCCAAAATATTTTCGATTAATCTTATTAGTTTGAGTCAATATCGTAATAATTCTTCAGATATAAATTAGAATATCATTATTAGGTATAGTAATAGAAAATACGAACTGGTACGTTTCTCAAATTTGTCAGACGTGTCGAAAATTGTACGAGTATAAGCGTGAGAAGGCGTAAGTATTTTATGTATGTTTTCAAAAATCGGAAGACATATAAGTAGGCCCGTATTTATGATCACCTCTCAAGAGTGAAAGCGATTTTGTGTTAGTATCAGAAATGCCATTTCAGTACAAACCGAACTGTAAAGGCCATACTTAATTACTCGTGTAGAATAGCATCACCCCATTACTTCCTGCGGGTGTCGTAAAAGGCGACTAAAGGATAAATCCAGGGAATGGGCAGCAGCGTTCCCTGTCAATAGAAAATTTCTACTGCGCTCATCAACCTGCCTGCCAAGCGTGGTGAGTATGGCATATACCCCCAATTTTGGGGAGGCCCCAGGCCCATGCCCAGCAGTGAACTGTTGTGGCTGATGATGATGAAAGCCATACTCATATATATATATATATTGCTCTTAATCTTAAGATCACTTTATAAATACGAGCCGTAGTGTATGAGTTATGAAGGCATCGGGCAAGAAGTGGCGTGCCTTGGGAAAGACCTTTATCCAGCAGTGGACTGACACAGTCTGATGATGATGTATTGTGTCACATTTAGAAAGAAATATTATATTTAAAGACTAATTTATTGATGATGTATGTATTTAGTCTTCTTATATTCCTTACTTCTAATGTGAAAATATTTAGAGAGAAACATTATATTTCGAAACGAATTATTATGAATCGTTCGAGCATCGTAGACATAATTAGCAAAATTAGGGGAACTAAACAACAACAACACTCTCCGATCTGTTCTGAGTTGGCAACAGGTGCTTATAGTTAATGTAATCGTAAATAATGGCTTGGTAACAGACATGGTGTCTCTAATCCATCTTAGTGACAGGCCTATGTGATATTGGACATAAACTGTTGTTTACTATACATTTTATCGAGGTATAGGATTAAAAGGAAAAAGGTCTTTCAAGTTTTAACTTTACGTATTTTTCACACAGTGGTATTAGTGGTCCTAGAGGTTTTTACAATATCTGTGTATCCGTTGTTTTTTTTTCATTAGTATTAATGGTACAACTGGGACAAATCGGTACAATTTGGGACCAGATGTACCATAAATGGTACAATTGGGACATCTTGTTGTAAATTGTACAACTTGTCTCGCGGGAAAATAATTTACTGTTCGTAATTTACACTCCCAAAGAAGAAAGTGATCAACAACCTCAGATATACCGGGTGTAAGGGACAGCGTCCCGCAAACTGATAGGGGTTGCTCAGTCAACGATACTAAACACATATCACCAGGATTTTTTTTCAGGAAATGAAAAAAAAAATTGCTTTTCCATTCAAATTGTCTGATCGATGTGGTCATTTTGTATGAAAAAGCAAATTTTTTTTTTCATTTCCTGAAACAAATTTCTGGTGGTAGTTGTTTAGTTTCGTTGACTGAGCAACCCCTATCAGTTTGCGGGACGCTGTTCCTTACACCCCGTATATACTTACGCTTATCGTTCGATCATATTATTTTTATTAGAAAATATCAATAAAGGAGAATCCAAAAGGTTTGATACCACTGTTTCTTCTTTGTATGTTGTGTGTAATGAGATGAATAAAATTATAAAAAAGGTTAAGTATTTGAGTTAGTATGTACTACTAATTTGATCCAAAAGCCCGCCCTCTGACACTGATTAGTAGGTATCTAGTTTATAATCAGCTCTCAAGAATGACAGCGAATTTGAGTTTGTATCAGAAATGTCATTTCAGTACAAAACGACCTGTCAAATCCAAACTTAATATTGCTCTCAATCTTGAGATCGCTTTATAAATACGAGCCTAAATTATTCAAAGTCGAATCCAACTCGTTTGAACAGTTTGGTTTCTCTATCTCATTCGAATTGTAAACCTAATAACTGAGAAATTTTGACATTCAATCACATTTTTACTTAGAAAAGAACGATAACGACATTTACCTTGTATGGTTTAAGCATTTTCCTTAGTTCTCCGCTCTCATTCAACTTCTCCACCATGTCTGCATCCTGGAAGATAAAGAAAATCAATATTAATATTAGTTTATGTAAAAAAAAAACCTCATTGCACTTTAGACGATGGTCTGACAATCCGTTATCACTACATCATCATCATCAGCTCATATACGTCTCCACCGAGGGGCACGAGACCCTTGCGGATTGGTTAACTTCACACACAACCTCATCCACTACACCTTCACACAATCAATCATCTGAAACTGAACAACTTTCCCATGGAACATTCTTATGTTCCGTCAGACTTAAAAAAAAACTTCGACCTCCCATACAAACGGCCCCGTCAGCTGACTGACTTTACTATGAAAGACAAAGAATTTTCGTCTAATGGCCTATGTTCCATAGGGAAAGTTGTTCAGTTTCGAGGCCTGAACGCACACTCAAAATCGGCGCTTTTCCACTAGACGGCACGGCACCGGCACGGCGACGGCACGGCGACGATCACGTGACAATACCGGTGGGATTCGATGACATGCCGTGCCGGTGCCGTGCCGGCAAGTGGAAAAGCGTGTCATATAATTTGATTGATTTTCATACATTATCTCTTCCACGATACCGTCCGCGTCGGTGGTAGCGTGCCGTCGCCGTCGCCGGTACCGTGCCGTCTAGTGGAAAAGCGCCCAATTTGTCGAATGATTTCAATTTCACCCGGTAGACAACATAAAATCGATGAATAATTGCAATTCTAGCGCGAATGTAAAATCACTTTTCCCTAGACTATTTCCTAGCAAACAACCGCGGTAAGAGCCAAGATGGAAGTGAAAACCCGAGACAATAGGTAACAGAATAGGAAACTTCACATTGTCTCATTAGTACCACTGCGCATGTGAAATAGTGCTGCGGTGGTACTATTGTGGGGAATATGGCTTTCGCTGTCGCCAGTTCAATATTATTGAAAATAGTACCAGACAGAACATAATGACTATAGAAATCGTTTCAGCCATGTATTACAGAGATAAGAGTGCTGTAATGACAGATTGTCAGCCTATTCGTATCTTCGAAATTACAATATATCAAAGCCCTCGAATTTAACAATGTATTTCATCATTTAAAATAAAATTAACTCTAATAAAATAAAATTATAACTGTAGCTTTCCTACTTGATTTATCTAATAGAAAAGACACAGTATATTTGTTATCAATAAAAATATTTTTACGTTTCTGTATTCATAAAAATAAAATAAATATTTTTTTTCTTCCATAAAAAATCACATTTGATTTAGTAGGCTAGATACTAAAAAAAACTTCCAGAAAGAGCAGTGACGATTCTCAGCATTCTCTCAAATTGATATCTTGTATAGACATATTTCACAAAAAAGAAACTATAAAATGTAATGAAATGAGATATCTATCATCCATTTATTATCACTTCAGGGAATCTGGGTATTGTTTGTATGGTCTCGGAATTTCCCCATGACTAAACAATAGTGCAATACAATACAATCTTTACAGATACCATACACCATTATTTGCAAACTTTTTAACCCTACTGAATTCCTCACAAACAGAAAACCAGTCTGCTACCTCACTCATTTGCAAATAACACCTAATATTTATATTACATTATATGTGCAGAAAACAACACGGTTGAAATAATAAAAATATAACAAATTTAGAGACTCGACCATAAGAGTTTAAAGGGACAGTTACGTTGACTGAGCAACCATTATCAGTTTCTGGGACGCTGTCCCTTACACCCTATATAACCCTTACACCCTATATAACAATAATTAAATACTTATCATAGTAACATAAAATACTTGTTTATTGTAAAGTTCAAAGAACTGGAATCTCTTCAGCTCTTCAAATCCCAGGGTAGGCACATCTAATCATTTGGGATCAAAATGGATCAACGAATAAAAAATATCGGCTCAATTCTGGATTACGCTTTGTAAAGCCAAATTTTAATTGGCCCTGTCACTTTTAATAATCAGCTGAATAGGTAATTATATAATCAGCTGTCATTTTTGGCATTTTTTACGACTCATTTTATACGACTTCCCGACTTGTAAATAAGATTGTTCAAATTGAGAGGAAACATGCGTAAAATCTTAGAAAATTTCTTGTTGTTCCTTATTTATATAAGTTTACAGGATTAATTTAAATGTTACTTGAGAAAGAAATATCTAAATACTTAGCCGAATATTTTTAATTAAAGATAAAATTTCAGGTATTTTTTTTTTTATAAAATAATTGTTTCTGAGAGGTTACAAGTATTTCTATAATATTCCATTTTTAGTAATACCTATCTATATCACTTCCATGCTGGACTGGGAGTGATAGAAAAACATAGAATGTGCCAGCTGCATCTCCTTCCGGGCATGCTGTAAAACCAGCTAAGGGGTTCGAGGGTTTTAATGTATTGCAATTTAGGCGATGGGCTGACAACCTGTCACTATAGCAATACACAATGATCACCTGAAATAACCCTCAAAACTTGTCAGACGTGGCGGAATGACCTTTCGGTCGTTTACGCTCTGCCTACCCCATTAGGGGTAAATGCATGCTAGTTTTATCGTATCGTCCCGTTCAGAATGTCATCGATGACGTACGTTCCCTAGAATGACGCACTTTACTGTTTGAAGATAAACCTGATATCTTCCTACTTCTTTGTGCGCAAAATCGTACCTATTGTAATATACTACATTTTCTCGGAACTTTTAAAATCAAAAAGTGTACGGGATTGATAAGCTGACAATCTGTCACTATTGCATCTAAATAAAAATGTCCTTTCTTAAATTCCCTACACTATATTTGAAATCTAAGTTAAATGTGATTTTATGCATTTCCAAAGTGATGTGATGTGGTTTACAAAATCAGTGTGATATCGTCTACCTATTACATTTAAGTATAAGCGTGTCATTATAAATAATTAAAATAACTAAATCTTAAACATTTAATGAAATCTTCATGGGCCATAATAGTGCTTTTATGTACCTTATTAGCCTTTAATTGAGCACCAAATGTAACTAATATTTGGTAATAATGATCCTCTTAACGTACCCAGATAACGTAACTCACGTAACTTTGATCAAACAACTTTAATTAAATTATTGTGAGTTACATGCGTGCTTAGTAGATCATGCGCTAAACAATAATTACTAACGTGGGCAAAGTCTACTAACAAAGTTACTAACTTCACTACTAAATAAGCAGATGTGTCATCTAAAACTGTATGACCCGTGACATCCCTTTGGGAAGACGATTTTGCAAGGATTTTAGAGTAAGAGAAAAATGGTACACAGATCTTTGTAAATTGGACGAGTAATAAAAAAAAGCTTACCGCAGCTGACGGGCGTTTGCAGATAGTTCTTAGAATCTAAGTTTTTGTGAAATGTCTGGTATTTTACATTTTTTTTAATGAAAAAGGAGATGAAATAATCTGTTTTAGATTAAAGATTAAATTGGTCAGTCAGTAGGTATTATAAAGATTAGCTACTTTAGGTAGAAACCGCGTCTAATATAAAAATTATATAATTTTAAAAGTTAGAATTCTGTCTAGAATTTTGGGTAAATTTTTTAATGGTCTAGAAATATTGAGTTGGAGTGAAAATATGAAAAAAAAAACTGTTAGAAATTAGGGTAAGTACCTATAATAATCACGTATGAAAACAGTACCTTAAAATATTGATTATCAAAATTTTAAAAAGGTCTGATTTGTAAAACTGACTGCAACACTTGTTTGTGGTCAAGGCTAGTGGTGCACGTGGCTTGAGGGTGGCAGTCGCGTGGTATAGGCACAGAAAAAAACTAATAGACGTGGCATATTGACTTGTCTTGTCTAGCCGTTATGACTTATGACCCACTCAAAGGCTTCCTTCCGGTCTCTCCACGATTCTTTATCCTGTTCTTTCTTCGGCCAGTATATCGTAGTGAAATAAATTTAATGACAGAAAGTTAACTTACCGTATAAGTAATACGCATAAGTTAGTGCAACCATTTAAAACTAACGAACAGAAAGGTAATCTTATCACAAAGGGCGTTATCTTCCAGGCAACTTTAGGCAGTGGAAAATAACGGCATGTAGCTCAAATCATGTTTCTGAATAACTTATGTTATTCAAAACGAATTAAGTCAAAACGGACGCTCGAGGTAAGTATGAATGGCAATTCATAGGAATTTTCACCGCCCTGATGACATCTCGCTGGATCTTCAGTCGACCCGCGACCACGACAATTGAAACATTGTTGAAACGTCGGGAACCAGGTAAATTCCTATGATTTACCACCAAAATTTATCGCGACTAACCCGGATAAAAAGTAAAATGAGTATAAATAATCGCGAGTGCTTAAAAAGTTAAAAAGTTATGAATGACAATGATTTGATTTCTACAGGACACACAAAAACGATAATAAATAATCCTTGTGATAATATTACCAGTTTCCTATTCGGATCAATTGACTCAAGACGATAAGAATAAAAAGAAGAAGTTTCAGGCATATCTATTACTTTTTAGTGCGTGGGAGTGAAGCTACGAAAGGCTTACTTTACAAGATCCACCTTCGCGTCGTTTCCCAACCAATTATTCTGGACGGAATGGAAAAAATATCCGATTTCAAAGGAATAGAAGGACCAATTACCTGGTTACGAATAAGTAAACTGAAAACACGTGAGCGGTGTCGATTGGAGAGAAATATAGGCTCGTATTTATGCAGCGATCTCAAGATTGAGAGCAATATCAAGTATGGATTTCACAGGTCATTTTGTACTGAAATGACATTTCTGATACGAACTCAAAGTAGCTGTCACTCTTGAGCGCTGATTATAAATACGGGCCATAGAGTACCTACTAGGTAGTTTTTTGGGTCGCGGCTTCAACCGTGGGTTAGTGTTTTTTTTTTTATCGCGGTCAAAAGTTATGCCTTGTTATTTTTGTATGTTAACTACCATCTCGGTCAGAGCAATGGAGCGGCGGCATTCCGAAGGGCGGAGGTTCAAGTCCTGCTTGGTGATTTTTTAAATTTTTACTAATTCACGTTTTGTTTTTTGCGAATTTTTAATTTCTTATATTTTATATTTGATTCCCCAAGCTGCTCCCCATTACAAATTGATTTGTTCAGCTGACACTGTTTAGTAGTTCGTGGGTAGGATCATGTGTCTTTAAAACAATACAAATTAGGCGCATGGCAAATTTAAAGGAAGAGGCAAGTCAGCGTCGAGGCGCAGGCGCGTCGATTTGATTTAGAAATTTACGTCTGCGCACAGCGCAGCTTGATTTGAAGTTGCACTGCGCGGACTTAAATTTCAAGATATACAAAATCGGCGCACCTCCGCCTCGACGCCGCCTCGCCTCTTCCTTTATGCTAAGCGCCTTAAATTTCCCATCCATGGACCCTAACAATGTTAAAATACTTTTGCAACATTTTAAAAGTCCAGGAGAAATCGATCTTAGCCATCTACGTTAACTCATTAAAGTATTAGAAAAACTTCTCTTACTGAATGTGCACAAAAGTTAATTCCTGTGTAACTAGCATGCTTTTCTTTATTCCTTCGCGTTTTCCTTATTTGTATAATAGGTCATTAAATAAAATATTATTTTTTCAATATTAGATGGGTTGCATCCTTGACTTCCATCTTGGTCCAAGGTAGGGTCATCGATAGACAAAACATCAAAACACTCTTACCTACTTGGAAAATGCTTGACATTGAATAAGACTTAACAGATAATGCTATCGAATCGTTGAGGGCACGACTTTACTAAATCTTGACTAAAATTATTGCCGTCCGTTTCTGTTATCTTATGAGTTATGAATAACAGAAAATGACAAGTATAGACTTATATTAGTTAGGTCGTGATTTTTGCAACTACGAATTACTAAAATAATATCTAAATACCCCTTTTTTTTCAGATGCCATAAACATGGCTTTTGTTTAGATACTTATTGACGATTTGTTTAGCTAGTAGGTAAGTGACAACAGTGGGTACGACTTTATGTATTTTCTGTTTTTTGTTAATTATATCTCATGTACTTACCTACAGTAAATAGCTCGATCCGTTTTATTATGCAATGAACCAATAGAATAATGCAATACAATTTCCTAGATCTTGCTACAACCGCAAGAGAGTGGTTCGTGCCCTCAGTTCCAGGAACGTCGGTTTTCAAGGCAACTCCAGAGGGAAACAAACAAACATCCTCTGAGTGAAATGAGCCTTGACCTACAAAATATAATGTAGGTTTAAAGTCATGCCCACAGTAATATTTTGAAGCCTTTACGAGGCAGGCAGAGGAGCATCGATTGATTAAGAATTTTTTCTGCAAAATCTGTCAATTTATCAAGAGAGATTTTAGATGAGAGTATGTTGTATTGACAAGTTGTGTGCCTATCCCATCTTCTTCATTACAATACGCAAATGCTAGGGTGTGTCCCTGCAAAAACTATTGAAATTGAGTTTTAATTAAAAAAAAATACAACTACTAATATTAGTAACTGGATAAAATACAATTTTAAAATAAATGCGTATCAGACCAGATATTTTTTTATAAGGTGGCAATAGTTTCACGCATGAACGCTCTAAATGATTGTGCAATACCAGATAATCTTCTCAAAACTAAACTTCTAAATGCGGAAATAACGTAACTAAAACCCATAAAAATCAGATTTATCGCAAACTGTCGAAGATGTCGCTCGTTCCGGTGAAAGTTGAAATTCCGAATATTACAAAACCGACCAGAAAATGATGTAAACGGTAATTTGTTTGCGCGGCTAATCCACCGAGCGGTTCTGCTGATTTTATAATTAATATCTGATCATTTGGTCGGAAGAAAATTAATTAAAAGTGATAATGAATTATGAAAAAGATACCTTCTGGATATTTTCTCATTTTTCAAGTATAACATTTATGTTATCTGCTTTCTTTGACGCATGGTTTGACTGACGTTAAATGATGCTGTGTCAAAACGTCAGGATTTTAGATATTTTTATATCCCAGTTTGAATTATAAGTAAGTATAATTAATATGAATTCTCAATTTTCGAGGCAATACTTAAATATATAATTTTCAATTTTTTTGTAAAGTTTTAATTATATAGGTATATAAATAATATTTTTATTATATTCGGTTTCTGATTTAATCTCAGTTATTTTTTTTTAATAAGGACTCGTAAAGAAACCATAATTTTCATCCGGCCGCAGTGACGTAAAAAACGCCTTCGATACTTTATCATAGTGTGGAAAAATAGTGAATAATAGTTAATTGTGTCGCTGTTCAGTACAACGTGAACCAACGAGTGAACACACAAAGCTTTGATAGCAACATTTTCCAGTAGAAGGAAAGTCACAATGCTACGTTTCACTGAGTCTCTGCAATTACCAGCTTTCATGCGGCCACCTGATACAAAGTCTCCCAGGGGAAAGGGGTGTTCAGATGATGCACGCCCTTCCCGCGTGGCACCCGCCTTGAAATATGCAAGTTGAGTCTGAATTATAGTCTTAAAAGACACGAGCTGAAAATGGGTGACATGCACGCGGGGCATGGTCGTCTGAACAGACCCTAAGAACAACTCTTTAAACTGCCAGGATGCTTGGCATGGTGACAGCGGTTTTGCATTACATTACTGGCTCTAGACACAGGCATTGCAAAATTTCCTTTGCTACGTTATACCTGCTCAATAATTCAATCTTTTTAATATTTTCATGTGAGAGGGTGTGAGTTGTTTACGTTTTGAAATAATTATTTTATCGGGAACTTACCTACCTACATTTTGTAAATGTCTATAGAATGAACTCGAAGAAAGGTTTTTCTAAAGTTGAGACATTATTTTGCCTTCACATTCACAATTTGTGTAGACATTTTATTCCTCTCGGTAATAATAAAATTCTTCGATGTGCTCCCATTTTTGTCAGTTCATCAATTTCCATAAGGCAAATATGTAAACAGTTCACAAGCACTGAAAGCTACGCCATCTCTGTGTTTGCACAAGATTTTACAGTGTATGTGTGTGTTTAAAGGCTCTTTAGGTAGGGTTGCCAGACTACTATATTAGTAGAGATAAATTCAGGCTTTTTGAAAGCTTTTGTTTGTTACAAACTCTTCCATGCAAACGCTGTCATTGGCCCTCTGTATGGGCTGTTTTACGGCTAGTACTCGTATAAATATTTTGCCGAATTTTGATCTACTTGTGGACGATGTACCGTGTATCCATGTTATAGTTTAATGTTTACTAAATTTTATGTCGGCTTTGTTAATTTATAAGTTGAATTCCGGGCGAACTATTACCCAGTTTTTTTCGTAGGTTCTGGCAACCCTAGCGTGCTAGGGTGTACCTGTGTGCGTCTTGTATCGCCGTAACGATGTCGAGCAGTGTTTTGTGTGTGTGTTTTTGTGCGTGTGTGTGCGTCCAAGCGCGTGGCGAGACGCAACAGGTGCTGATCGCGTGCTAGTATCGATTCTGGCGGGAAACTACGGCGGAGTATTATTGAAGTATTCACTGTAATAGCACATTTTATTTTATTCCAGCTGGGAGACTGTTGGAGAGATTTTTATTGGATAAATTGTGTTAGATCTGCTGTGATTTTTATTATGTTTTTCAACCTACATACAGCTTTCAAGAACTAGAGAACACCATCTATATAGGTACAGCATAGATGGAGCAATAAAAAAACAGTACATTTAATATTGTGATATTTTTCAATTCTTGCAATTTCATTCTACGCGGCTCGTAGCAGTTTTCGTAGCGTACGTAGCGTTTGGGCTACGGATCTACGTTGCGTTGACTCTCAACTACGTAGCTTCAAGAGCAAAACTTGTACAATGGGAGTTAGTTATAGTTAGACAACAGATATATAGGTAATGAAATTAATAATGATGAAAAATTAAATACTTATCGAAATATATTGCAGAGTCAAACAAATAGGTCATATTTGACAGTTCTAGCTCAATAGTCATAAAGAAATTCCAAAATGTTATTTATTATTTTTGCTCTAGAACAATGGGGTCAAACTAAACGTGTTCGTAATAGTGCAATCTAAAATGTTTACTGCAAACATTTATTTAATTAAAGTCAATAAAACTATGGCGTTCTAGTATTTGTTAACCTGTCAACAAAGCTTCACGTGTTACTATTCAGTAGTGGGTTTACTCTAGTATTTACGCAGAATCTATGCCACCTACGCACCACGTGCCCTCGTCTGTACATTAACCCACTGTTGTGTCAGCCGAACATCGAACTTATGCCAATAAATTTAAAGGTCATAGCAGGCGGAGATAGGCGTACGTATAGAGCGTTTTTTCTACGTACTTAATTTTTCTTTTATTTGTACGAGGTGTAAGGGACACCGTAACTCAAACTGATGGGGATTGCTCACTAGGAAATTCTTTCAGTTGTTTTTTTGCTTTCCCATACAAATTGTCTGGTCGAGGTGCCCATTTTGTATGGAAAAGAAGAAGAATTTCCTGGAAAAGAAGAAAAGTTCTTCAGTTGCATTGACAAAGCAACGCCTATCAGTTTGATGTATGCTTTCCCTTACACCAGATATGATTTCCACCCCATTTTTATTTATTTAACAATATATTGCCTACAATAAAGAACATAAAGTACAATCTTATACGAATGGACTCCTTCTATCTACTGAGACCTTTATGCCTGTACTTTCAAGATTATGTCCAAGTATACAATGATAATACCTACCTAAGTAAAGGCAAATCTTCACGAAACAATACATTGACGTTCTTTGTTCAGCTGTACCTACGCATTGCGAAGAAAAGTGATAATGTAAACTTTACTCAAAACTGAAGCATTCACGAGTCTATGAAGTGTATTTGTTTTACGAAATAATTAAGTGCTAGAATGCAAAAGTAGGTACTTTGTTTGTCTTTTTAATCAATCCGTGCGTCAAGATGTTCTTACAATATTAAGATAATCATTAGAGAGGCTGTGATCCTCGCTCCGGAAAGACTGTCCATGGCTATTCAACGCGGAAACGCGGCGAGTGTTATGGGACCTTTTATTTGCTCGGGAGGTGCAGCTGGCACATTCTATGTATTCCTTTCGCTCCCAATCAAGATTAGAAGATAAGTATCTCAACTCTTAAAAAACTGCAGAAAAAAACAGTTTTTTTCTTAAGCACTTCCAAAGTGTTCTCAAAGTTGAAAAATAGAGCACAGTCTAAACTCTCAGTAATAAATGGAATAAAAGTTGCGATATTGTTTGTTTGTATACTTTCCGTCGCAGTGGACAAAGTTCTGTGGCGAGACTGGCGAGTTAGTAAGTACTTATTCCTTGACCTTTTCGAAATTTTCATCGCATCAGAAGACTTGGTTAAGGGGTTAGATTTTTGTTGTTTATAAGAGAAATAATTGGTTTTGAAACCTACTGCAGGAAGACAAAGTTCAAATTTAACTGCTAGGCATAACTGCTAAGTCTGCCTTATAAAGGGTAACAAAAATCAACTAAAACACTTCTATTTTATGAAAATAACTCAAAAATCATACATCAGATCTATTAACATAATATTCAAATCAAACCATACAAACGCAACCTTGCTTGACATTTGAGACAATCAAAAGGTTATATTATAACATAACAAACCCAGTTAATATAAACCGAGAGGCTGCACAAGAAAGATGATTAAAATGATGGAAAAACACAAATTATATTTCAGATTTTCTTACATACCCCAAAGCAAACCATATAAACGCTACCTTGACATTTAGACACTCAAAAGGTTATAACAACCCCAGCTAATATAGTCCGAGAGGCTGCACAAGAAAGATGATTAAAATGCTCTACTTATCCGGGTTTCCAATTACACCCAGGCCGGTCATAAAGCCGCCATCATTGTCATAGGGCTGTAACCGGCACCCGGGCATTAAAATTAATACCTGAGTAAGGTAAAGAGAGCTTTGCCTATTTAAAAGACCTTGGAAGTGATAGTATGTATCTGGTAATTTTGGTTGGTGGGGATTTTATAGTAATGTAGGTATTTCAGTTCTTTGGCAATATTTTCCTGCTGCTAGTCATTTCCGATCTTTTGAATTATTATTATTGTAATAAAGAATTAAAGAATTATAATTAAGTACCTATACCAATTTAAAATTTGTTGGACATGAAGAAAACGCCATTTACTTGCCTTTATTTTTACGAAGAGAGAATCAACGAAAAAGGAACTCCTTTTATCAGACTGTCTAATAAAGGAGAGTGGGTTTTTTCAAATAGGGTGTAATGACAAACTCAATCGATCGCTTAAATTGAAGTACCTACTCTGAATCACTCAATTTCCTTGATAAAGCTTTATAATATCCCCGAAAGGAGAAACAGCTGGACCCAATCCAGCTTGTGGACATATCACTTAAAAAAAAAGAATGTAGCATTAAACGACTATAAAGTAAATGTGTGTATTAAGTTCAACCCTATAGAGAGACAGCCGGTGAACCAGACATACAGACTACCGGAGATGCACACACACATGCATTATAAACACACACATGTAACGTATTTCACTAGGTAACTGTTACACGTGTCTTCAAACTACACTGAACCAAACTGAACTAACGTAACATCAAGGTACTTACTATACTTTTAAAACTTTAGTTGCGAAAGTTGCCTTTTTAAAAGACGCTTTTCTTCAATATCGGGAAAGCATTTTCGAAAAATGTTAAAGCATAAGTATTCGCCATTTCTTGGAGCATTTATTGTATAAGACACAAAACGAAACACATAAAAGAAACTACTTTGTTTATATTTTCCTTTAAATACTTAACAGACAACAGAAATTAGATCCTTCTTGTAATTCCAACAAATTTTATTTTACAAAAGATTAATTAATTTAAATTTTATTAAATTAGAAACCTGTTGCCTTATTATAAAAATACTTTTGGGTACAGGGTCTAGGTTTATAAAGAGATTGAGGTAGAAATCATAATTTTATTTTTTATAAACCTAGCACCTCAATACCACAACCCCAGTTTTCTTTATTAAAAAATTCTGTGCCCTAGAAATAAAAGCGCCTTATTGCATGCATTCCACACATATTTATGAGCACGGTGCGCGATGCACCTGTGCATTATCACACATTATATGTATAATCGTACCATTTACTATACACACCGGGTGTAAGGGACAGCTTCCCGCAAACTGATAGGGGTTGCTAAGTCAACAAACTAAAGATGGAAAGGAATTTTGACATTCCCATACAAATTGACCACCTGGATCAGACGATTTGTGTGGAAAATCTATTTTTTTTTTCATTTCCTGAAAGAATTTATTGGTAATAGTTGTCCAGTTTCATCGACTGAGCTACCTCTATCAGTTTGCGGGAAGCTGTCCCTTACACCCCGTATACTTGTAAAAATCGTATTTACTTGATAAAGACATTTTCCTAAAAATTACTAGGTTGAAATGAATTTTTTTCGCCTCTAGGAAGCGACACGTGACAAGAGCGTGGTACAATATATTATGTAGAAAATGACAGACATTTTCTTGACCAGAAATTTCGGATTTTGAAGTTTTTAAATTATGACCGGTAACAGTGTAGCAACCAGTACATTATTCACCGCTTTCAGAAATCAGATTCAGATTCAAATTATTCATAATAATAACAGGATTCACTACAATGACTTAAATTACCAACGCCGTGAATTTTATTCACAAACATTATATTTACAGCTTGGCAAGAAAGAGTTTGGAAAAATTGAGGGCGCCACTTTCTTTGAAAAGTGGGATTTAATTGGCAACACATGAGATTTTTTTTATGGCGAAATTTTAGTTCCATCTGTCACCGCATCAAACTCTTTCTTGCCAAGCTGTACTTACTAACTTACAGAAACACTATTCATTCAGACATGCATACAATATAAATGATGTAGAAACCTTGCTCATGTCTACATATAATCCAGCTTTGTTGGCTAAGCCCGGTGTTTAGGCCTTTGCTTCGTGAATGGAGATTACGAGCAACTAAACTAATACATACCGCCTTAACTTGTTACGTTTTACAACTAATTTTGCGAAAAAAGAAGTGTGTTCCTTTAAACTATTTATGTGCTACTAATGATAACCTACTTACCACTTTCCCAAGGCATAAAAAAGTGGGCCCGATTACTTTAGTTTGAGATTTTTTTTTCTGAGATAAAACTTAGATAAAACTTTAGTCCTTTAGGAAAACTTTTTGATATCGTCAGTGGAACATAATCATCATCCTAGCCTTTTTTCCCGTATCTCTCGGGGTCGGCTACCTAATCTATTTTTACACAGAGCGACTGCCATATGACCTCCGCACGCCAGAAGGGAAACCAGACCCAATTCTAGATTAGGTTACACACAACCTTTGAATTTCTTCGTAGGTGTGTGCAGGTTTCCTCACGATGTTTTCCTTCACCGTAAAAGCGCCGAATAAACGCACATATGAAATTAGAAAACCGAAAAACACATTGGTACGTGGTGGGATTCGAACCACGACCTCCTGCACAGAAGGCCGCGGCCCTATCCAGTACACCATCCGGGCTTTTTTCAGTGGAACATAATGTGGTTCAAATAAATGCAGTATTTTTTATAACCCTGAATATAAAAAAATCTGATAAGATCAGACTGTGTGCCTAACAACCTTGCATCGTCTATCCCGTCTTTCCTTGAGGTCCCACCAACCTTGAAGTTACCATTGTGGGTACATTACAGGCTCCCGGCAGCGCCTAAAATAGCGTTCTTTCATCCTATTTATAGTCTGTAGTATATAAATCCGTTATAATGAGCGTTAAGCCTTTTGTAAATGGAAAGTTTTACCTTGTTACTTTAGTTTTTGTTATTTAGGCTTTTCATGCAAAAACAAACCAAACAAAAAAAATACAGCTAGGTACCTACAGGGGTACCTTATTGGAATGGCAACAAAATAAAGGAAAAAGGAGGATTCTTTCGAAAACAAATACATAGAGGGTTTTAATTGATTATAACATAAGCGAAACATGAAAATAAAAAGGTACAATAATTTGAAACAGCTGGAAGTATACTTATTATAATTTTGGCGTACATTGACATAAAATACTTACTATGTTCCTATTTCTCTGCAGAGTTTAATAATTCTTTACTAAACTATTCATTGAATACCTACAAATATTATCTAAGTTCAATGAATTCATTTATGAGATAAGTATTGACTCAAAGTTTGTTTCATGATAGAATATTCAACTTATTTTCATTGGATGAAATATTTCAGCAAAGTTGTTTTATTCGAGTTGTACAAAAACTAATTAAATCCACCTAAATTTATTTCAAACTTCCAAATGGACTGGGTGTTTGGGTGCCTTTGTATGCCATACACTTCAAACTATTGTTTCAAATTACACAATAGACTAGACACGTGCATAAAATCACACTTTTATCCTATAAATATAGTCACGCCTGTATCCCTTACGGGGTAGGCCGAGCACCAAAGACCTCATAAAAGGACGTTTACACCACGTTACTCTAACAAGGCTGACAGAAAAAAATACCGTCACATTTTAGATAGTACCTACCTCCGGTATGGTGTTTTGCTCAGTTACCTAAATTCAGGTTTATAATGTTTTAAAAAAATAACGTAGTCCCAATACAAAAAGTTACAGACGTAACGCAATCGCAGAAAACGAAAAGTATAAAAAAAAATCCAACTCACCCCAACGTACTGGCCGTCAACGAACAGCTGCGGCACCAGAATCTGGTCGCTCTTCATCCTATCCCGTATCTCGTCCTGGTACTCCATGCTCATGAAGACGTCCCTCTCTTCGAACTTGACCAGCAGATTCCTGAGGATCTTCTTCACGAGGACACAGCGCTGGTACGTGCCTCTCACTATTCCCATCGTCGTTGTGTATATCACCACTTTGCCGGCGTCTTTCTCTCTGTAGTTCTGGAAAGAGAAGAAAATTGACTGTGAGTTTGATAAGTTTTTGAACAATTATTTACGAGATGCGCGACTGTTAGCAAATCTGTGATGTTTGCTAGTTTTTAGTTGATGAATTTTGCGTATTTAAAACAAAAAAACTTTCGTTAATTTATTGAATGAAACCCTAACAATTTGTTTAGTTTTTAGCGGGCGAAAGTCGATTCTTTAAACTTAGCAGTGGAGACTTGCATTTTGAAAAAAAAAAATGCAACCGATAGAATAGGAACCTTGCAAGGAGTTTTTATCACTTATTGTATAATAGGTACATAGGTCTGTGGTACAAAGATGTTTTGATCCTTTAAAATACTATGGCCCGTATTTATAAAACGATCTCAAGATTGAGAGCAATATAAAGTGTGGATTTGACAGGCCGTTTTGTACTGAAATGACATTTCTGATACGAACTCAAACTCGCTGTCACTCTTGAGAGCTGATTATAAATACGGGCCTATGTTACTCGTGCTCACTAACGGGAGAGGAAACTTATCGAAATCCTGTTTGAGCAACTTCCACTGCCAACAAATATTTAAAATTCAATTTCATAACTTTATCGGAAGGAATACGAGATAGAGGACACCTAAGAAGATTACTTATAATATTAAAAAAATATTATTATGAGAACATACTTTTAGAGTTTCAGATTCACATTAATCCTCTTTACTTTTAAAGGTAAAATTAACCTTAAAAGAAAAATTACATTTGCGTAGAAATAAAGAAAGGAAAAAACATAATCTTTTAAGTGTTAGTCACTCTAACTAAACACCCCGCTTGTAACCTACCTACATTATTGTCCGGAGTTTTTTTTTGCGATGATGAGTTTAACTACATAAATAAAGTGGTGTTGAAATTTCATTTTCAAAGTAGAGATAAATACAGATGAATACTTTTTGTATTGTAGAGCCTCTAATAAAATGCAATCTAGTAGCGACATCTAACAAATATTAATAAAACTATGCCTGGACTGAGAGTGGATCACATCTACAGCATAACAGAACCTGTTCTTTTATAAGCATAATCTGATTCTCCTGGAATTCGGTAGATGGCGTAGTAAGTTTTTATAGAGAAAAAAGTAGAGAAACAACCTAAAAATATTAATTGTGTTAAGTTTAAATAAAACTACTAGGTAATAAAATAAAGAAGTAAACTGCTAATCATGTTATATATACGGATCGTCGAACATGTCAACAATTTCATTACAAATTGTCAAATTATTTGCATGTCATATCACATCTATTAGCAGGCTATCAATATGATGTAATAGGCTCATTGTCTACAGACAATAAATAAGGCAATAGGTACCTACATGTAATACCGATTGCACATTCGTGTGGATTCAGCTAGCACACGACTTAAATAAATTATTTTATATAAGTTGAACTTATGTTCAAACTTGTAATTTTCTGTCATCAGAGAATAAACAAGGATGGCAGGTAAACAATAACATACTTTAAAATTTTCAAATACGAAAAAAAATCAAATAATTAGATAGTTTTATTTGTAATTTGAAGGGTATCAAATAAGTGTCAACAAAAATCTTTTAATTTATTTGAATGTATTCCAAAATACTAAATTGATTATCCTCCGTCCCTTTCAGTCCTGACATATCGGGTAAAGGTTTATTTTAGTTAAGTCGTGTGCTACAAACGTCGACTCTTCCGTTGACAAAAATGTGTTGCAGAGGTGAAGATTTGTCGACAAACTGTCAACCACAAATTATGTAACCTCCTAGTTATTAGCAGTGGTTTCGTAGCATTTATGTAATTTCAAATGCTAGGTCCTAAATGCTGACTTCGTTATGTTAAAAATACGAATATCTCACTTAGAGCTGTAGTAAGTGGCAAGCGGATTATCAATCGTTAGGTCATTATCGTTTCCGTATACCGGGTGTAAGGGACAGCTTCCCCGCAAACTGATAGGTGTTGTTCAGTCAACGAAACTGAACAACTTTCACCAGGAAATTCTTTCAGGAAATGAAAAGAAAATGACTTTTCCATACGAATTCTCTGATAGAGGTGGTCATTTTTACAACCATAATGACGACATTCACGTTTAACTCAAAAACCTGCTCGATAAGAAGATGAAGTGCTCAAAATGCCAACTTTTCTCAAAAACCACAATCCCAGGAATTAGTTACGGTATTTTTTTTACGAAGTTTACTCCTCAGGGGGTAGGCAGAGCAAGAATAATATAAAGCGCAATGCGTACTTACATATTTCGAAATAATGCGTGTTTAATTTACCAACTTTTCCTAAAAATCACATGACCTTTTACGACCACACCTCATAAAGTCTGTGTGACTCTTCTTAAGCCACTTGACCATTGACGTAACCAATTATGGCGGGAATTATGATGCAACATTTGTGTGCCTGCGCTTGTGCTTTGAAGTGGGTATCAGGTGTTACCACCAGACATATTGTCACGCCAGTGTCCCTTACGGGGTAGACAGAGAATCAACGACCCCATAGGAAGGCGTTTATTTACGTTTGAAATGTTTGAGACTGGTTTGATTGCCACTGGTTGATAAAAAAGGTTTTAGATGACAATTATAGAGTCAACAACTGCCCCCGTGGTCTAGCGGTCTGAGCCATGGGCTCACGACCTGGAGGTCCCGGGTTCGATTCCCGGTGGGGGACAATGACTTTGTGTTGTTGTTTCTAGTTTGGTTAGGACATTGCAGGCTGATCACCTGATTGTCCGAAAAGTAAGATGATCCATGCTGTCGGATGGGCATGTAAATAGTCGGTCCTGCGCCTGATTTCTCTCTGGTCGTGTCAGTCAATCTGTCCCATCAGAATAAGAGATTGAAGGAATAGAGAGTGCACTTGTGTGTTGCGCAAACACTTGGGCACTAAAAACTAGTCCCGCGCAGTTGGCTGATCTCTGGGAGATTGGCCGCCGTCACCGAAAATCGGTTGGGAGGACTATTATAGAGTCAATGATGGATTAAGCTCAGCGAAACACCTGAAAAAGCTGCTAAAATACTACCAACACTCCAGGCACAGGTTACTCGTATTTAAGTCACAATCTGGGCTTAGTAGAATTCAATTTGGGCATATGGCAAGTCTGAGTAATTAGACTATGAAACTATATTTATGATTATAGCAGAGGCTGTTTCCTTGTCTCTTACTTAGGTTATTAGTTAAGATTATATGATGTTACAGAACAGCTTGCTATAAACTATGACGGTTTATCGTTATAGAGCTATTAACATGGAGGTAGTTGGTTATTATTGTGCATAGTTAAATTTATTTGTTAAAGCCTATTATTTTACGACAGCTGACTGCCAGATCTTTTTGCTAAAGTTTTGATTTTGTAGTTGTATCATCCAAAGTTTTTCAACGTGTAACAGTAAGGGTAATGCATCCTGAAGGGTGTGAATCTACCCATGAAACTGAACAATTTTCCTTAAGGAACATAGGTCGAAAAAAAAAATGACTTCCATACTAAATGCGCTATTAGCTGGTGCATTTTGTATGGCGGGTTACCTTTTTTCGTATTTCGACCTTTAGGGAAAGTTGTTCAGTTTCATGGGAAGGTTCACACCTTCCAGGGTGCACATACCCTTTTTGTTACATGTTGTATGAACTGAAATTGTTTCATGTAGTTTTCTGCGTCAATTGTTTGTTTATTTTAATTGTACACATGTCATATAAGTTGGATTATTCGGTCCGCCTTCAATTTGCTATTCTTTGATAAAGATTTTTCAGATTTGGTTTGTAAGTAAGGGGCTTCGTTCTATTACATACATACATACATACACAAATCACGCCTTTATAAATACGAGTTGCTCTCAAATTAATTATTCATTCTACTCTCAACAACCAATGGTTTCACTTCATCTCCAAATCATACACTGCCATCAGCTCACCTCCTCACAATACTACTCTATTTAATTACTCTATTCTATGCCATAGGTGACAGGAGAATCAATGACATTATAGCATTTAAAAAAACTGACGACGAACCGCAAGTTGCTTGGTGCTTGTATTTTTTTATATACATTTATGTTCTCTGATATGTTCATACTAAGGATTCTGCAAGTAACAACAGTAAGGCCCGTATTGATAATCAGCACTCAAGAGTGACAGCGAGTTTAAGTTAGTATCAGAAATGTAATTTCAGTACAAAACGACCTGTCAAATCCATACTTAATATTGCTCTCAATCTTGAGATCAATTTATAAATACGAGCCTTAGTACAGCAGTGGCAAGTATTGTTACGTCACAAGCATGGCCGCTGCAGGCAGTGCAATGCGTAATTTGCGGTCCTTCCCGGGTCACGCGGCTCATCTGCAACTCACTTTCTCATTTTAATGCGCATACGAGACTTTTGAGGGACTTGTTGCAGGCTCTTGTTGTAAAGCTACATGATTTCCATGCGTTTCAATTTTTACCTCAGTAAGTGAGTCCTTATTCCTTCCTGCAGGTGTTGTAACGGTCAACTTTTCCAGGGATTAGGAAGCAGCGTTCCTTGTTAAAAATTGGTGTGGCTTATGCACGACAATCAGCCTGCCAATCGCGGTGAATATGGCAAATACCCTACAATTCAGGAAAGCTTTGATTTTGGCAAATGTGTAGTCAGATGCGTGGTCTACTAGTTCTTATAGGTCAGTCTGTCTTCTCTTCTATGAAATATTTAAAATATTTTAACTAGGCGCCGCTGATAAAATAATGTTAACTTTATGAAGGCCACGAAAACTAAATGAATAAAGAGATCTCTTAGGTGGAATGAAAATATTACCTACAAAATTGTTAGCTTTAATTTTATTTCGAAGTATCTCTGCGTCCACATAACGGGTAGCAGGTATTTCACTTATTGATAACCGCTATGTAGGTACCTACATATACGTCAAAATTTTGAAAATGGAATTCTATAGCTCAAGGCGAAGTTACGTTCCATACCAGCTTACATACACGCCCATCTAAGTGTATTATAACCGTACCACAACGGTTGCCATACTAAACGGCTGCCTATAATCACATTGTATTGGTATTTGAACCAAAACATCTCGCCGATTCTCGTATACACTTGCTTTGGTTTGGTATAGGTTCTACTACTAACGTAAGATATAGTAGTAAACAGAAAATTTAGAGCCAAAATGTTGCTAAATCTTGGATTATTGTCAGATAGACGGACGTTTCCAATGTCGTAGAATTCGTGATAAAAGTAGGTAACACATAATTCTTATTTATATATTCATATTTATTTATTGCGAATCACAATGGTAGGTACATTTAAGATGTTTTCCTGACTTACGACTTATCGGACCATTCGGACCAAAACATGAAAGATGCGCGATTTTTCTTCGAGAAAATTAGTCACATAAAAGGACTCGTTATAAACCGTTTAAGACCAGTAACATTTTTAATCTACACTAAATAATTCCTAACTATGACTGCTATGACTAACCTCACGATGTCGTAACTCACGGCAACCCATATCCTGTAGCTGGACTATTTACTCCACATTCTATACAGGTTTGATCGGCCTCTGACATAGTTTGTGCAATGACCGCTATCAAAGATAGCGGCGTTAAAGTGCCCTCCAAACCACGAAATCATTTTTTGTACAGATAATCATGTGATGCAGCCTGCATTGTCCTAACAAAACTGAGAAAAATCAAGCAAAGAGATAAATTGACAAATTCAACTTTGTGTTGCCCCCGCAGGAATCGAACCTACTACCTTCGAATCAAAAGCCCATGGTTCAGACCACTAGACCACGGAGGCAGTTACACATCATGTCGTAACTCACAGCAACCCATATCCTGTAGCTGAACTATTTACTCCACATTCTGTACAGGTTTGCTGGTTTGCTGCGTTTTTCCTCGAGCCGGTATGCGAATTGCGGTTGCTATTAAGAGCGCACCGTTACCATGGTTACTGCATCGTTGCGACACTTCGACAGGAGTTGTTCTACCGCGTATCAACATCACCGTTCTATTTTATACAATATATACAAATTTTAATTAAAATTTTATATTAATTGGTTAGGTTATTGGAGTTTCTGGTTAATAATTTTCAGAGAAAATTAAGACGTGATTGTGTAACGCTGTAGAGACAAGTTTTAGTTCAGTTGCTCAGACAGATTGACTAAATTATATCGATCTATCGTGGATCTTACAGTATATTCAGAAACACAGTAATTTGAAATATTCTATATTTGAATCTTACGAATATTACAATTGCGTTTTTTTTATACTTGAATGATTGTTACTCAATCACGCTTTAACTACTGAATAAAACTTGGCACACAGAAGTATTATGAGTTAGATCCTGAAATAGAACATAGGCTACTTTTTACTGCGAGAAAACTTTTATTTTCACGGGATAACTCATTTAACGACGATGAAACCGCGGGTGGAATGCCAGTTCTTCATAAAAGCGTATAGGTACACGTATGTATGTATTCTATGTTTTTCATGACCTAGTTTTTTATAATCTGTTTTGAATACCTCAGCGGATCTATTTAATGGAGCGCTGTGGAAAACCCTTCAACAGCTGCGCGCGCGCTCAAACGAGGTACTGGAATCGGACCCGGCAACAGGTCTTGCTTTATGATGCCGCCTTAGAGGTGGTATGCAGTGAAAATTGTGTATGAGACTGTTTGGGTGGTAGCTGTGATGTTGGAAAACTCAAATAGCGTGGCTATTGTATCCTACTTTTGAATAATTGCCTCGGTAGTCTAGTTATCTGAGCTCAGGGCATACGATACCGAGGTCATGAGTTCGTAAAATTAAACTATAGCTTATGCCCCTTATGGGTAGGCAGAGATACGTCAATGGTGCTTTCACCATCACACAACTGTCTATTTTCAAAAACAAACATAAAAATTTGATTGTATGTTTCTGTAGTCACTATTACCATTTGGGCTTTTACAGTTAGCTCGGTAAAAGATGCAGCATTCTGTTACTTATTCACTATTCCCAGTTTAACATGGAAGTAACATTGCATAACATCGTTTTTATCTGAAGTTTTTTATTGACATGGTGTTTTTAATTCCGACTTAAATGTCAAAGTACGTAGGCACTTGTCGACTCGTACCTTGACCGAGATTTTTTTAAACATTTGCATGTAATTTTGATTGAAGAAACACAAGGTGTGGTTAAGACCTTTAAAAATGTATATAGAGTAGTAGTTTTGGCAGCAACTAATTGAGTTATTCCGGAAGTAGCATAGGCTAAGGCCCGTGTTTATAATCAGTTCTCAAGAGTGACAGCTACTTTGAGTTCGTATCAGAAATGTCATTTTAGTACAAAACGGGCTGTCAAATCCATACTTAATATTGCTTTCAATCTTGAGATCACTTTATAAATACGAGCCTTAGCATATCTTCTATATTCTATTCATTCATCATAATTAATCTTCTTCTATCTTCTTTTATCATATCTACATACTATCATATATAGATACTTCAGGCTGCTTTCTAGTATAAGTGTTTATTTATATATCAGTAAGTACTTTTGGTTCCTCGGAAGTGAAATAATGCAGTTCTACTATACCACAGAGAAAAAAAGCGTACTGGATATTCGTGGAAAATGATTTGGTTAGATGCCCTGCAGTCCCATTTTGTTGACTCCCTTAACATCATGTGTAAAGATAGTAAAAAATAATAAAAAAGATAAAAAAAAGATAATAAGCCATGGGCTCACGACCCGTAGGTCCCGGGTTCGATTCCCGGTGGGGGACAATGACTTTGTGTTGTTGTTTCTAGTTTGGTTAGGACATTGCACCTGATTGTTCGAAAAGTAAGATGATCCATGCTGTTGGATGGGCATGTAAATAGTCGACCCTGCGCCTGATTTATCTCTGGTCGTGTCAGTCAGTCTGTCCCATCAGAATAAGAGATTGAAGGAATAGAGAGTGCACTTGTGTGTTGCGCAAACACTTGGGCACTGTAAACCAGTCCCGCGCAGTTGGTTGATCTCTGGGAAATTGGCCGCCATCACCGAAAATCGGTTTGGAGGACTATTATAAAGATAATAAAAATAAAAACACGGGAAAGCCTATAGAAGGCAAATCGGTCCGAAAAGCTTGTTTAATTTATTTAAATTGAAAGCCTCGCGAAATTGGAAATATTGCATTAGGTATACTTATGTAAACAACCTTGATGAGAATTTAATTAATTTCCACAGTCGTGATGGTTTGTGTACACTAATGCGAGTCAATAACCTTCATATACAAAGCATAATTCATATGTTTGTGTGTATCTACTACTTCAGTTAATAATAAATAAATTCATAACTATTTATTTGTAATTTATAAGCTTTAGAAATTAATAGTGAATTACTTTCCAAGCCTGAAAATAAGGCAATCAATGGCTGAGTTATTACCTCTTAAGCTCAAAATTATAATAAATAATATTACGTACATTATAAACTTTCCTCTATGACTATGATATTATCAAATGTTATGTCCCCTCAAACACAAGACTGACAACTAGACCAGAAGGTAGCCAGGAAAATACTACAGAAACTAAAAGATTTTCAAGGAACGAATTACCTATGTTGACATACAAAAAAACACATGCCAATTACTTAACCAAGATATTTGATGACATTCACACCTAATAAACTTGCTACATGCAACCAATTTGTTGTAATTGTCGCTAATTGGTAAATTTTACGAGTGTCTCTGATTTATTGGTGTAATTTGAAGCAACACAACATACCTGCGATTGCGATGTGCGTATTATGCAATACTTGACAGTAGTGACGACAAAAAAAGCTGACCAAAGTTTTGCGTGTTCATAATAATAGGAGATCCATTTCTTTTCTCAGAATTTGACATTTGTGCCTGGGAAGGTTCACAGCCAAAGATGGTCAGCAAATTTTTTTACACCCCCGGTTTGTTGAGTTCGATAGTTTATGCAAATCCCCGATAGTGGTCGCTTCAGCTTCACAAAGTGCGCTCTGACGACGGTTCATTCATATGGATTCATAACGAGTAGGGTAACGAGAAGATAGAAGAAGAATAAGAAGCTATCATCATATTGTCATATGGCGATCTCTACGTAGATCCTATTGATGATAGTCCTATAAGAAAGAAGTAAAAGAAAAGACAGCTAATTTTAAATAGTATTTTTTTCGTTCATCAGGAAAATATCTGTGAAAGTTTTAAAACTAAAATGGTTGATAACATTAAAAAATCATGAACAACAATATCAAAATATGTTATATCATAACATAACAAATATTATGCAACATTTATGGGTTATTCTGAGTAAAAATAGCCTAGTCACAAATACATTGGCCTTATTGTATAATTATGTTGAATATTAAAGGTATAGTCATAGAAACCAACGACCGGAAAATATGGGCCAAGACATTATTTTGTAACTACACCATGTTTACGTTTTCAAGTTTGCTCCACTTAAGGGATCTAACCCACAATTTCGTTTTCAACTTCTATTATATGGCTATAGAAATAAATCAGGTGCTGATTTTTTTAAACTTGTAATACTAGCTTTCCGCATGTGGTTTCAACAAAGGCTTGATAGAATTTCCCGTGGGAATAAGATATTCCCAAGTGAAATGTGATATTTATTTAAATTGCTTGTGTACTTGATTCTCTTTCGTTGTATTTTGTTTAGTTTTAAATTCGTAAACAATTTTTAACAAAGCACTTGCAAATGTAAATACAAATGGATTGTAAAATAAAATACGTTTGTTATTGTTATAAGTCCAAATCAAGAACTATTCACAGGCCTATGACCTTCATACGACATTCGTCAACTTTAATAAAATTGTAATTGTGACAAATTTAAAGAAACATAAATTTCATCAAGCGAGTGGAATTTGAATTTGGATGTCGATCCACTCTTTCAAATGTAAAAAAACAGGCTATTGTTCTGTTCGCTTTCATCCATCAAATCTCTAGTCTAGCCTATCCTAGGCTCGTATTTATAAAGCCATCTCAAGATTGAGAGCAATATTGAGTGCGGATTTGACAGGTCATTTTGTATTGGAATGACATTTCTGATACGAACTCAAACTCGCTGTCACTCTTGAGAGCTGATTATAAATACGGGCCCTAGACTGCGATGAAAACACGTAAGTAGTACTAAGTACTGGCAATGTAACTGTACAGAAGCGGATAGTGCTAACTGGTCACGAAGCAGCTACGCGACCTTGCGAGGCGAACGGGTTTGTCGCCAACCGATAGATAGATAGGGGGAAAGGGGGGAGGAGAATTAAGCTTTTGTAGGAAGTTGGAAGTTGTACTAGCCAATTTAATGATAATGAGTAGGTATTTCTTTTTTGAATTGTGCAGACTACGGCTCGTATTTATAAAGCTATCTCAAGATTGAGAGCAATATTGAGTGCGGATTTGACAGGTCATTTTGTATTGGTATGACGTTTCTGATACGAACTCAAACTCGCTGTCACTCTTGAGAACTGATTATAAATACGGGCCCTAGACTGCGATGAAAACACGTAAATAGTACCTAGTACTGGCAATGTAACTGTACAGAAGCGGATAGTGCTAACTGGTCACGAAGCAGCTACGCGACCTTGTGAGGCGAACGGGTTTGTCGCCAACCGATAGATAGATGGGGGGGGAGAGGACGTAGGCTTTTGTAGGAAGTAGTGCTAGTTTTAAGGTGATACCTACCGGCAAATGGTTGTTTTTAAAAGGATATTTCTCCTAAACAAAGCAATAGAATATTCTAAAAAAATATACGTCTAAGAAATTAGTTCATGGTCTACTATTGCAACGTTTGAAAATATTCTAGTTCATAAATAAGTATGCAAAAAAATATCTGAAAGCAAAGCTGTTTTTATTAGTAAATTTGATATTCCTTGTATTTATAATTTATCAGTAAATTTGATATTCCTTGGTACATTTTTTTTTTAAATTGGGTAGGCTAAATACTGGCAAGTCGGGTGAGTTTGTCGCCAACGATACATAAAGAGGGGAGAGGGGACGTAAGCTCTTTAGGAAGAATTGTAATTGCTGGCCAGTGCTGAACAATCAATGTTTTCTTCTAATCTGCATTAGGTATTATGTTATTTTTCTATAAAGTAATTTCTATGATATTTATCTATTATGTTTTGACCAAGTTTATAAAAAAAACGGATAAATAATTATCTTTTAATCAGAATTCTAAGTAATATTTCTTTTTTTAAACAAATAATGTCAAATATAATTTATTTTACATTCAAAATCATATTGATGGGTTCTTATCTTTTATGTACGTTCCGATTCTATGTTTTACATTTTGTTGCAAAATATCTTCTGGAAACTTCCAATAACGGTAGTAACCTAGTAACAGGTTTAGTCATTATTATGCATCGTTTGACATTGCTAATAGCTATCATTACCATGGCTGAGTTCTATAAAAAATGACCATCGTTTATGGTTTCCTTGCATTTTGCATTCTCGTAGTAACTCTGCGAACTTAATCTTCATTGATCTAATCAAATATATAGGGTGTAAGGGACAGTGTACCGAAAACTGAACAGGGTTGCTTAGTTATTGAAACTAAACAACTTTCAACAGGAAATTCTTTCAGGAAATGAGAAAAATATATCTTTTTTCAGTTAAATTGTTCAGTTATACGAGTATTTCGCATGTATATTTCTCAACATTTGACAGACATTGACATAGGTACTGAAACTGAAAGCCAAAAATATTATAAAAGATAAGACAATCATAGTACGTATGGTACATTCTGCAAATGCAATGCATGCCATACTATTTCAAAATCAAAATGAGTGCGATTTGGAGGTGTGTAATTGATTATCAAGTGCATACTAAAAACATTCGTGACAAGGCCAAGTGGACAGGTGATATTTCCAAATAATCTACTACAGTATGGGGCGGTAAACATTGCACATCGGCACTTCTTCTTCTTGTATTGAAGCACGAAATCCTTTGCTTTTCAGACAATCAGGTGATTCATACTGCAATGTCCGAACCAAACTGGGGAAAATCTCACAAAGTGATAATTTGCAAATATCAACTTTGTGTTCTTCCCTGGGAATCGAACCCAGGGCCTCTGGATCGGGAGCCCATGGCTCAGTCTACTAGACCACGAAGGCACTAGGAAAGAGTCATTGAACAAGTGTGATGGAAATAGCACTCACAGCTGAACTTAGACGATGTGCATTAATAATGGCCGTTTAGTGTACAATAAAATAATGATATCTATGAAACTTGACACCTGTTACAAAATATTTGTCTTCGGTAACCCAAGCCAGTTACGGCAAATCAATAAGATTGTAAAATGAC
Organism: Scrobipalpa atriplicella; assembly: GCA_029255725.1. Taxonomy (NCBI): domain Eukaryota; kingdom Metazoa; phylum Arthropoda; class Insecta; order Lepidoptera; family Gelechiidae; genus Scrobipalpa; species Scrobipalpa atriplicella. The sequence goes on from JARACY010000432.1 coordinate 33,815, forward strand.
AAATATATCTACAATCTAATAGGCCTCTATTCTGAGATGTTTTTATTAAATTTATTAGTCGTACCGTTATAGGTTAGTGACTTTGTCCATGGAACTTTAAGATAATAGCAAAAAAATGAATTTATGTCATAAAAAAAAAGATTTAATTTGCTTAAATTATTTTGTAGGCTTAAAACAAAATAACAAACATCTCGTCTATATACTTACCTAGTTCCAGAAGGACAGTCAGAAAATTAATGGCCTAAAAAAGCCAAGCCAATCATCAAAATCATAGTCCCTTTTACGTTGCTCTGCTCGGTCACCGAAATTGAAACGAAACTCTTTCAAGACATGAAAAAAAAAAATTGACTTACCTTAAAAAATACCGCATTTATTTGACAATTTGTAAAGGAGAGCCACATTTTTTTTGGTTCCTAAAAGATTTTTCTGGTGTATGATGTTCAGTTTCGGTGACTAAGCTGAACTTAGCTCCTACCAACTTGACACCGAGGAGACAGTTGGTAGTTATTTTTGAGTAAGTAAGGCTCGCATTTATAAAGCGATCTCAAGTTTGAGAGCGATATAAAGTGTGGATTTGACAGGCCGTTTTGTACTGAAATGACATTTCTGATTCAAACTCAAACTCGCTGTCTCTCTTGAGAGCTGATTATAAATACGGGCCTAAGTAGTATACTTTTGGAGTAAAGACGTAAGGAATTTTACCGGTGGTAAGCTAAATAACAACTCATTCACCGGCACTAAAACTGGTACTCTTGTCTTCTAAGCAATCTTTCAATCATTCATTCAATATTTACACTACAACAATAGTACATCCTTCCCACGCTTTCGAGACGCGTTTAGCAAGAATTGCCACTGCGCATGCGTGCCCAACATACTCGACGAGATACTCGCCAATAGTGTTGCCAAACTATCGATAGTTCACTTTCAATAGGCTTATCGATAGTATCGACAAAAGCAATAGTATATCGATACTCATGACAGGGAAAAACCACGACACTATTGATGTCCAAGTTAGTGATAGCGTATCAATGCTTGGATAGGATAGTATCGCAATATTTAAACTACAACAATAGCACGTCCTTCTCACGCTTTCGAGACGCGTTTAGCAAGAATTGCCACTACGCATGCGTGCCCAACATACTCGCCGAGATACTTGCCAATAGTATTGCCAAACTGTCGATAGATGGATGGCATCGCATATTAGTTTACTTTAAAACATATAGTAGGTACCAGTACCTATAGAAAGGCTTACCGATAATACCTATCAACAAAGCATTGCTATCGATAGAATTGATAAAATAAACACCGCTTCTATCGTTTAAATGCACTCAACCTGAAGAAGCGGCTCCAAAAGTCCTGAAACATGACGTTGATAACGAAAAAATGTAAGAGAATGACCGCGTTAAATGTCAGGCAATACTCTTGATAGCATAGATTTTCCATTGATACTAGACTATATTGTCGATAATATAGTTGAACATCAGTATAGGTGATATTTCCCTATCGATAGTATTGCTTTTATCAATGTAATCGACATGAGCATTGTGCATCTTTTTTAAATGTTCGCAATACTATCGATAGACTACCGACTGCAGCAACACTACTTGCCAAGTTGCCACAACCTTGGATCTTCTGGCATTTGAACATTTCTGGAATCCCACATTGAGTTTGTAAACAATAGTGGGGACATGTCATCTAGATTTATGCATGTAGTTTTTAGATGGCACTGTGAAAGGAGGCTAATCGTTGTCAGTGGGTATAAAAGGTGATAAAAGTAAATTTTTCTGTTGTGTTAGAAAACTCTGACATCAGAGTTCATCGGATGGTAGTTCGACTAAAAAACAGCCACTCGATAAGAAGCAGACTAAGAGTCGTATTTATAAAGCGATCTCAAGTTTGAGAGCGATATTAAGTATGGATTTGACAGGTCGTTTTGTACTGAAGTGACATTTCTGATACGAACTCAAACTCGCTGTCACTCTTGAGAGCTGATTATAAATACGGGCCTAAGACAACTTCAAAGGTTGGATATACCGAGACAAGTCCGAAAGTTAATAGGTAGTTACATCTCGTTCAACCAGTCATTTTATTGAATATTTTTCAACAGCATATGTTTCTGAAAGAACCTTAATTTCAAGAATGTGACGCCTAAAGTTCCTATTCCTGTCTATGAAAAAGCGACATAAAATATGATGGAAACATGATACCTACACCATAATACCAATACATTCGATATCTGGTTTATTTTATATACTACGTAATCATATTTAAGGTCATATTACGCTACGTAAGCAAAACCAATGTCACAATATGGTTGAAATATCAAATTATCGTAATAATCAAGAGTTATTAAGCGCATTGGTTAATAATATAAGCTGTTAACATTAAGTAGTCTACACTTCTCTAAGCAATTATTTATTTTATTAAGGCCGTTCAATATTTAATAACAATCTCTTAGACTACTTACTTCTGTGATTATAAGTTGGTTGAGTAAAATAGAAAAGTAACTGCGTTTTTTATCTTTTGTCTAAAGCAGGTACAATGAGAATGAATACCGAATACTCTTCAATTATACCAGTGTAAGGTACAGAACATACCTACGAGTATTATTGCATAAAAATGCAAGCAATATTTTAAAGGTACAGGCAGGGTTTTGTGCAAAGCCCGTCTGGGAAGAACCCTTTGCTTATTTCATTCGCCAAGCAGAAGTGTTCGTGGACATGAGACAATCTATCTTAAGGCTCACGATGTCCAGAGCAACACACTCTGCTATAAGCTAAGGAGCTGCTTACCATCGGACGGGCCGTAGATTTCGTAAAAAACGTAACGTAACGTAAAAAAAGTAGGTATTTCAGACAAAACCCATAAATAATTTAGTCAACAAACAATTTCTCGTACAGCAAAACACCTCACAGTTTTCAATTACTCGAGTACAGACAACGTAAAGATGAGACAGCGGCATTAATCATTACTTGGCACCATCTTGGCACCCATATATTCAAGAACAGTACTTACGGTACATCAACATCACTCGGCTTCACCTACTAAACTATAACGGGTGTTTTAGTAAATGAGAAAAAAAATGCTCAAACAAGTTTTGTGACCCGTTGTGAGGCTATTGTTTATAGCGAACGAAAATAAGGTGGTAATTTTTACATGCTTTCCAATGAGCTTTTCCATAAAGGCAGAATATTTTCCCGCGGTAAAAATTTAATTAAGTTACGCATGTTTAAAATATTAGTAAAATTGGGGTTAAGTTTGATAAAACTTTTCACACGATGACGTTCATCAAAATAATTTGTTAAATAACAAATGAATACTGATTTGTGTGCGTAATTATTTTATTGTATGGTTTATTTTGTCGATTTTAAACGATTTATCTACTTATTATGATAAATAAAATTTAATTTCCATAAACATGAAATATTGCGAATCAGCATAAATCCTTAAAATTAGGATTATAGGTTATATTTGACAGTGAATAAACTGGCCCCCAAATATTGTAGGTTGAACAATAAAACAGTAAAATTATAAATTCTAAGTCTTATAAATACTCAAGGTTGTGAACCTGACATTTGAGTTAAGCCGACAGCTAATTTAACATGCGTGTTCTTCACTAACGTGTGGCTATCGTCAGATGAAATTTGTTTTTGGAATTTATCTCTTTAAGGCTAGTAGTATCGTCAATGACCTTGTGACCATTACCACTTAGATCCAAGAATGTATTTCTTTTAACATTTCAATTGCAACGTTATTTTTATTTAGTGTTAGTATAGAAAAAAAACTAGATTTCTCAATGTCTCATAGATTTGTATCACACCAGAATAAACGAAATAAAAAAATAGTAATCTATATTTTAAATAACTGTCATCATATTTGATTAATATATTTGACTTTAAATACCTTGACGTTCCAGAACAAAAAAAAAAAATTACACACCACTCACAGTTTTAGTTTAGTTTTAGTTTTCACAGTTTGTTTTAATTTTTAGTGTGCATCATGTACTGGTTAATAGATAATACTTAGGCTCGTATTTATAAAGCGATCTCAAGATTGAGAGCAATATTAAGTGCGGATTTGACAGGTAATTTTATACTGGAATGACATATCTGATACGAACTCAAACTCGCTGTCACTCTTGAGAGCTGATTATAAATACGGGCCTTAGAGTTTCCTGTAATACGGGAAGCATGTACTTATAAAAAACAAATTACTAAACTGTCAAAACTCTAATTATTGGATGATAAACGGCTATTTTGTACTTCCACGTCATAACATATTCATGAAAATTGACAATGGAATGCGGGAAGTATTAACTAACATAAAAAAAAACTGGATCACGTTAGGTAGTTTGGATGCAATAATAACCACGAGTAGTAAACAACACTTGTATGGTAATTATAATGTGTTCCGGAAATGTATAGTTTATTAAAACAATAAATAACTATATTTTAAAAGGCATAGATAGACAATTAGCTAGTTCAGTAATTCTGTCAGAGATAAATCAATCACTAGATGGACTTTGATCGGGTATTATTTTTATTTCTGATGCAGGTATCTACTCTTGATTCTAGATGATAACGTGGTGCCCTGAATCCCCATAAGTACGGGCACCGAAGGAATAAGGAAATATGGCGTGCCAGGAGGAAACTTGCTCATTGTTCCAACACCTGAAGGGGGGCACTTCCACAGGCAAGGCTGTAGGAAATGCCATTACCAAGGAGGTCGAACCTAAATTCAAACGATTTTGCGAAAAAGTCGGAGATCTTCCTATATCTTGGGAACATTTTCCAGCAAATCTAAAATGAGAAAAGAAAATCAAATTAAAGCGCACTTAAAAACTGAAAATGACCATTAGAACTTTCTTTAACGATAAAATGACTTTGTAACATGTAAATGAGAAATTAGATCGTCCAAGGTATAAATTACGAATCAAAAGCCGATATGTTTACAAAGATACCGTTATTAGAATATCAAACTTATTATTAACTTTATTAGTTTGAAATTCCAACACGACATTTATTATTGCATAGTAATGGTCGTATTAAACGACATCGACTAAGTAGTCTACTACTTGAGAAAGTTATGTAGGTAGGTACTAATATTTTAATAGGTAATTTAAAGTTATAATGCGACTTTCTGTTATACTTTATAAATATTGGCAGTAAATAGTAAAGTTTGTATTTAAACAATATAATGTTGCTGAAGTGATAAACTAATGTTATTCTTACTTGATACTATTTTTTTTTATGACTTATTGAATAAATAATTATATTTTTAATCCATTTAATTGATTTTATGTCCCTTAGGTCTATTATGTAGCTATATTACGTAGCTAGCTTTGATACGGGAAATAAAAATCTTCTTTCGAAGCTGGCTTCAAACTGGGAATAAATAAATCACTTTGTGGGGAATTACTGATAGTATTGTTTCTATTATTACAACCAATACCTAAATGTGAAGATAAAAAGATTGCCTAAATAATTTAGCAAGAGAAACTCGGCAGTTATTGGAATTATTGGGTAAGTACTGCAATTTAGGCGATATGGGCTAACGACTACCTAGTCATTATCTATGATTAGACCTACACAATTCTATCTAAAATGCCATTAAAATTAAAACTCGACACATGAATGCTTAAAATATCTGTATCTATTTTGCTCAAATCCTTTTCCTGAGCACGAAATACATAAATCCTACCTCAATATAATTCCTACTTCATAAATCTCAGACAGAACCATCCCGAGCTAAAGAGCGACAAAATCAAAAGTGTCTAATAAAGTATCCGCCTGCGTCTAAGCTTACAACTCGTATTACTTATGGCTGCGATAAGTTGAGTCTAGGGCTGTTTTTCCACAAGACGGCACGATAACGGCACGGCAACGGCATGATAACGATACCATCACGGATGTGATTTTCCCCTAGGACGGTAATTTCGTCGACGATATTCACCTAGTTCCAATCTAAGCGCGCATACGGTGGGAATCAATGCCGTGCCGTTGCCGTGCCTTCAAGTGCAAAAGCATGCCATAATAATTTCGTTGATTTTCATACATTATCTCTTCTACGGTATCGTCGACGTTGCCGTTGTCGTGGACGTGCCGTCTAGTAGAAAAACGTCCTATGTCAGTAAGTTTCTACTAAGTTAGTGTTAAGTTATGCAAAGCACGCCGCCTGCCTTGGGCCGACCCACTGCACCTACAGAGATGGGATCTGAGTTATGGAAGGAAATATTAAATGGAGAAGGCAAGATGGGAAATATTTTCAGTTGTAAAGAATTAAGTAAATTGGTTGAACAGATTTAATGTTTGGGAGGATGATATGCGATAGATGGATTTATCTTTCCCGCAAATTCCTACGGGAAAACTCGTATAGTTAGCCGCGGATGAAATCGCGAAGCGGAAAGCTAGTTATAAATAAAAGATCCACTCATAAACTGATTGGTATACATTAGGAATTTTAGCCAAGGCTTTTCGTCTCAATGCGCTTAATTTTAACGTTTATGAATTTTACTGAAATTGATACGATAAGAACAAAGACATCGGTACTTACCCATGTATATGAACACGTAAATGAGTAGGTACCATTTCTATCAAATTTGATTCTTTTTGTACATTGTTTCGATTTTTCTACGTCGTCTATGATAATATTACTTAAGTAATAAAAATTACGGAATACAATCGTTGTACAATCAAAATTGCCTTATTAAAAGATACTTGTAACACTTTGACACAATTTACATTGAAAAATAGTCATATATGGTTTGGCAACACCTTGTCATTGTGAAAGAAAGTGAACTCAGTGTTTTTGTGTTTATCAACTGTCAACCAACTTGAAACATGAAAAACATACTGTGAAGTGATTTCGGCTGAAGGACTTGTTTCCACGCCAAGACTCTTTAAAAAAAAAAAAGAAAATCACCTATACGCAGAAACATTGCAGGAAACGTGACCAAACAAAGACTTGTAACACTATCCACTATGCCCTATCCGTTACTGTGACACTTTAATCAGACTAGTGATCACTTATAGAAACAGGTGGACGCCTTAGACTAGAAGAAGACATATCGGTTATTACGTACTACAAAATAATTACCTACATAAATTTTCCTGAACGAAATATCTTAGCATCTTAATAATCATTATCATTTTAGAGGTTATAATTGCACTACGCAATCAGAAAAACAAACAACTTAAATGTTGTGTCTTGTTTCTTTTTTGTTTGTATTTTATGTTCTTTAGTGTGTACAATAAATTGTTAAATAAATAAATGTTTGACAATAGAAATAGTTATTATTTGGGTTGTATGAAAATAAAATGGTAGCCCATTACAGCTAGCTGGTGGGTCACTGTCCAACGAATTAGTGCCAAGTAGGTATATAATACTTATCGTAAGAGTTCTTTGGGCCTTATAGGTGTTAAGGCATTATGTGACCCAATAAATTATTCCATGCTGGACTGGGAGTGAGAGAAAAACATAGAATGTGCCAGCTGAATATCCTCCCGGGCATGCTGTAAAAGTCAGTTAAGGGATTCGAGGGTTTCAGTATTGTAATTTAGGCGATGGGCTGACAACCAGTCACTATATCAATATATAGATCCATCTGGAATAACCCTCAAAATTTGTTAGACGTCGGAACGACCTATGTTTAGGTTGTTTACGCTCTGCCTACCCCATTAGGGATAAAGGCGTGATTATATGTATGTATGTAAAAAGTATTTATTTTAAGTGCTATGGAAATGAGAAATTAACATCACTCTTACAGTTATACAGAATTTGTAGTGTTCTATGAGCTTACTCTATCGGCTCTACCGTTTCTTATAATCTGTGGTGGCCGCATAAACCAATTTATCTGGTCCAATGACATTGAAATGCTTGCGGGGAACGGCACATCTGCATATTAACAGACTAGTTTTCCGCCTCGTGGCTTCGCACGTGTTTTGACAGATGTTTTCCTATAAAGACATCCATAAGTAAAGTTAAGCCTTTATCCTTTACGGGGAAGACAGAGCGCAAAACGCCTGAAGAATTTATTGTTTTAGATTAGCTTTACACCTATGTTTTCTATAATAATAAAGTTTCAGTAGTTCTAGAAACAATCTTCATAATAAACAAACTTACAAACAGTCTCACCTCACCACTTAAAATGTAGATTATAATCTATGGAACAGGACAACCACAGCTGTTAATAATGATCTGATTGGAGCAAAACAAAACCTTGGTGATGAATTTATTGAGGACGTAGGTCGTTTAAGGTCTTTGCTTGGAAAACCTGTGAAGAAAATTTGCGTGCGAAATTTAACTCGATTTTAGCTTGATCATTTAGGAAATACTAAAATGGTAATCATAGCAGATAATAGGAAATATAAATAAACATTACCTATGAAGTTTCTTATACAATGTACAAAATGATTATTTTCACCCTGATGAGTGTGAATTGGCCCATGAAATTGAACAACTTTCTCCAAGAAAAATAAGTCAAAAGACGAAAAACAAAATTGACTTTCCATACCAAATGCATTTTATTTTGGGAAGCTAATTTTTTTTTCGCACTTTGGAAAAGTTGTTCAGTATTACTGTTATTTACCTTTATATGATGCGGTAACAAACGGTATGTACAAGATAATGGGCGCTTTTCCACTAGACGGCACGGCACCGGCAACGGCGACGGCACGGTACCGTCGACGGTATCGTGGATGACATAATGTATGAAATTTTACTTTTTATCGGGTCTATTCGCGATAGATTTTGGTGGTAAATCATAGGAATAAAAAGTAAAATGAGTATAAATAATCGCGAGTGCTTAAAAATTTATATAATGTATGAAAATCAATGAAATTATATGACACACTTTTCCACTTGCCGGCACGTCACCGGCACGGCATGTCATCGATTCCCATAGGTATTGTCACGTGATCGTCGCTGTGCCTGTGCCGTGCCGTCTAGTGGAAAAGCGCCCAATTTCTCTAGCTTAACGTAGGTGTGGTCAAGAGTATGCACTGCAGAAATATTTATCTTGCCTACTTTTGGATAGTTATGTACGCTTAGGTACCTATTCCCACATTGGCTTTCCGCAAAAATGTTGAAAATGGGTATTAAAAAATAAAACTACATGCATTCTTAAGTCTCGTGTGAGAGATTTTAAACCATTAGTTATTTTATCACTGACGTGGCTCGTGTAAAGATCAAGATTCTCAACCTTTTTTATATATATACCTAAATTTAATATTTATTGGCAATAATTTCTAAAATACTGCATTTACCGTTTTACCTTTCTTAACTATAGTAAGTTCCTTACCTATTAAAATCCATACAAGCAAGTTAATTAGGATAAGTCTACTTCCTTCACATAAAATAGAATCTATTCAGCATCTAATGGTCTGGAGTGCATAGAAGTAAGGTTATAAACATGCAAGGGAAATTAGAAAAGTTTATTGCTTCGTAAATTATATTAGATTCCAAGAAAATTGTGAATGATACCTGCGAAGCCAGTAAACTCTTTACATTCTATCTATATTCTAATCACTACTTGCCCTAGGTGGTAAATGGATTGTATAATGTACTCAATTTTTTCTCGTGGGTGTTGGTGAACAAAGGAGAAATCACTAACAAAATAATACGAAGTTTTCCTTTATAACTTAATTTATTTCCTCTACGCATACCAACTCTCATAAACAGAGATCGACATTTTTCAATTTCAATAAAATATTATTTCCCAGAAAGAACCTTGTCTTTGCGGTAAAAAGTGTGTTGCATTCACCACAATTTGATAGAAATCGGGTAAACACACAGTTATTTCCAATATCTGTCATTTCGAGCAACTATTTGTGATTCGAAAACCACGGCATAGTGTGCATTGCGGTTGATATGAAAATGTTATTAGGAATCATGATGTTAAAGGTATATAGGTACAATACCTAATATTTTATGCAGGTAGGCTTCATTGGCCCGTATTTATAAAGAGATCTCAAGAGTGAGAGCAATATTAAGTATGGGTTTGACAGGTTGTTTTGTACTGAAATGACATTTCTGATACGAACTCAAACTTGCTGTCACTCTTGAGAGCTGATTATAAATACGGGCCATAAAGTTGAACTTTAATGCGCAAGGGCAAAACGTATAGAAATAGTGACCTGATTTTAAGGCAGTAAAGTTGCAACAGGGAATGGGATAGTTGTTTCTACATACTATAATAATCAGCCCTATATCCTTTACGTGGTAAACTGATTGTGTAACGCTATAGTGACAGGCTGGCGGCCTATCATCTACCCTCTATCGACTTACAACTAGTACGCCCAGAAAAAAAAAACCAGCTGGCACATTCTTTGTTCCTGGTCCATAAAGGACGCTTGTTTAGTGCAACATTTAGTATTCTTCGACTGGACCAACGAGGCTCGACGATAATAGACTTTGACTAGATAATCAGAGGCATGACAGGCGCATGCGCAGCTGGTAATCCTATACAATCACGGTGCTCACGTTTTTGCGTGTAATCAATCGGAAGACATGCATATTCATATGTTAATGTGAACACTTCCTAGTTAACTGCGGTTTTATTAGAGACAGTTTTTAGCATATTATTATGAAGAGTAAGTGTTGCTTTCTGATGTGGAACTTGTCTTCCGACTGTTATTTGATTAATGAAGACATTTTGTTACAAGATCATTTTGTCTATAATTTATTGGATGCTTAAGAGTTTTTGCTTTCCTACTCAATTAAATTGTAACTTCAAAGATGTCGTATAATAATGACGTCAATCTTATGCATAAATTACGGAAGTTCTGGATCCAAATTTTTTTTTATTTGAACATGTTCAGCAATTTATAGATACTTACCTAGGTAAAACCATAATATCGGATTGGACAGGTACCTATATTATCTTTTGCAGTTACAGTCTAAGATCAAATTCTAAGGTTATATAGTCTGTTTTAAACACATTTCCTTGTATAAACATGAAAACTTGTAAACACTATATATATATATCGAATCAATGAGGAAGATTGTCTTTTATTTATAAATTGTTTTTTTTTCTTTTTCTATTTCATCCTAAAGTGAAATTCGTCTATGCACTCATAAAATTTATGAGGGGCCCACCTTGTGTGGGAGAACCAGCCTACAGGCAATGTAAATATGCAAATAGTTTTTTTATTCGGCTCACGAACGAAAGTTGCTGCAATAAGCATGTTATAAGACTTATAAGTCAAGGCTGAGGTTCCGCATACTCCTATAGGTGAGTAAGTGCTTATAAGTGATGGAAATAATTGATATTTGTTGGTGTGAATGTGTTGAGATAAATTAGGTACAGCCAGCATTTAAAATAGAGTTGTAAACGACACATGTATTCTTTTAATTATTCCGTTAGCTAATAGGTACGTTTTACAAATTAAACAAAGCCCCCGAAAAGTTACAGAAAAATTGCTTGATAAATCTTTTTTTTTTAATATTTAGATGAAAGTGAAATGTACTGTAATAATTTTAGTTTAACAAAAAAAATACATTCATCTAATCAGGTGCATCAAACCACTAATTTGTCTGGCAAGTAAAATTAACATACAAAATGAACAAAATTAAGATAGTAGTAAAAAAATAGCCAGTTTTAAAACAAAAATGAAACAATTTGCATATATTTAAATCTAAATGGTTTTTTACAGGTATTATATTTCCTTATAAGAAACTTTTTTGACTTGATAGAGAAAAAAATAGAATTTTAGTTAGACGAAAGGTAGTAGAATATTTTTAGGTATATCACCTTGAACATAATTAGTGCCACACAAGCTCCACTCTCTACAATAAAGGATCTAGACATAAAACTATAAATAACCTCTACTTATCCGATATTTTTTGTGTTATTGGTCGATAATTCAGGTAAAAACATAGTAATTATCTTTGCATATAGCGCTGAAGGAAGTAATATGCAGTGGCACTTAAAATTAATGAAGTGTGCCGAACACAAGCGGAACCGCGGGACACAACCAGCTTTACACGAATAGTGGAAGACAAGGTTGAAGCTGTAAGTATGTGTGTGTTACATATACATTTGAGGGTTTAGCATTCTACTATATGAAGTACTTACATTTCGGTTCAGAAGACACAGTTGTAAATTCTACTTCTAGCTTGGAAATATTTTATTTATTTGAGCTTGACGTAAAACCTTCGTACTCTAATTAGACGTAATTTTTTGATGTCACTTATTGTGATTGGGTAAGCCTGGATGGTGTAATGGATAGGGCCGCGGCCTTCTGTGCAGGAGGTCGTGGTTCGAATCCCACCACGTACCAATGTGTTTTTCGGTTTTCGAATTTCATATGTACGTTTATTCGGCGCTTTTACGGTGAAGGAAAACATCGTGACGAAACCTGCACACACCTACGAAGACATTCAAAGGTTGTGTGTAACCTAATCTAGGATTGGGTCTGGTTTCCCTTCTGGGTTGCGGAGGTCAGATGGCAGTCGCTCTGTGTAAAAACCAGTACCCTCGTTCGATCCCCTAGATTAGGTAGCCGACCCCGTGAAATACGGGAAAAAGGCTAGGAAGATGATGATGACTTATTGTGATTGAAATAAATCTTCAAACATATTGTATCCTATTACTTAATTTTCTAGCTAAGTTGATGAATGATACAATGACAGCCACATAAAATTCTTCTAGCACTGTAGGGAAAAAATAATAAACATCTATAAGACCCTATATTGTTCTTAGTAGGAATTCGCTTCGCACAAAGTGGCTATTGAAACTGCTAAATGGTATTGTTAACTGCAAAGATAACTCGAGGTAATGATGTGTAGAGAGAAGAGAAGTGGCAAACAATCACGGAAAACATTGTGATGGTAAAAGTGAAGTAAAAGTAGGCAGTTTGTAAGTATAAGAATTAGATCTACTAGAAGATGAAATGATTGGTAATGATAGCAATTTGTAGTTCAATTGTTAGTTAAAAATCACGATTTAACTAATATAAATACCTGTCATTTTCTATCATGAGAGAACAGAAGGAGACGGCAGCAATTTCGGTAAAGATTTAGTTTTGTCATGCTCTCCACGAATCTAAGTATTACCATAATTATGACGTCAATGCAAAGAAACATATGCCGATTTTTCACATAACATATTGACAAGATCATTGCTTATGAAATGAACAAATAATTATAATAAAAAAAATTGGAAATCGACTACTGAAAATTTTATCACGCCAAATCCAACAAAATTAAGTACGAAAATAAATGTTCTTACAAGAAAAAGCTAATAAAAAATATAGCATGGTATTGGACCTTGTATTAACATAGAACCTGTATCGCGAGATACCACAAAATAATCAACACAGTCATGACAGTAAGCTAATGAATATTAATTTAAAATTATTGAACAGTAAAGTGCCGATATCGTACAGAAAAAACACTGTATCTTGAGTTACGGCACTTTTTGCTACAGTCATTAATTACGGAAAAATTGCAGCCAAGTGTGAACAGTGTGGCAGAAATGGAAAAATGCGACGTCAACAACGTAAATCAACAGGGGAATTTACTAAATAAAATAGGACTGGAGAAAACAACGTGTGTGTGTAATGTTAATGTAAAAAAAAATGCTGTAACTGAAAACGAAAATTCATTTCGTTATTGCTTGAGTTTCTCAGACACACTTACTTACTGTATTTTTTGTGCAGGAAATTTATGATGTGCCGGGATCAATAAAATAACTAATGCATGTATGCCTTACTTCTTAGAACTATCTTCTTCAACAATGGCCTATAATAAAAGCTAGACATATTTTTCCTCGTCACTTTCTCTCTGTAGGCATTGAATGCTTAGAACATCCAGTTTTTCACTTCCGACACACTGGTAACGTGGGACCGTTTAGAAGGGAAATACCCATTTTACTTTGATTAACCCCATTAGAGAAGCGGAAGGTCTAGAAATCACATTCTTGGCTTAATCAAGACTGGTTTCTGTTGCATTTAAGTTGTTGCGTTTATGCTCTACAGACCTATTACTGGACCAGACGGCGGTATCTGGCATAAAATCTAGCTAGATTGCTGTTAAATGAAACTGTGAGCATAACTTCTAGGTGATTTCTAGATGGGTTGTATCTTGTTGAAATCTAAAATCTGTTTGTAATTTTTATGACGTATGATTGAAATTTGATATACCTACCTCTATAGAAATAGTTTGATAAGTAAGTATAGGTACTTATTTAGGAATCTTTGTGTTAGATTACTGTTGTACATAATTAAGTACTGTTGTTTTAAAATTATTATATTTTTTTACAATGAAATTCCATTCAATGACAGATCAGAATCATAGGTACATATATTTTTTGCACCAAATTATGATTTTTTTTTTATCGCTCAGCTTATTTGTGATACCGTTGGTCAACGCGGGTGGCGCCTGAAGCACATCTTAAAATTTCTAATAATAATGACTACATTAAATCTTGAGCTCATGTTTTGACTTTCAGTCACGTAACGCAACGTAACTTTCTGACCTCAGGATAATATTCACTCCAAGAGAAAATTATAATAAAGTTACTTGATTTATTGCTAATGTCTTGAATTTCTCACACAGTATAAAGACGATAAAAAAAGTGATAAGTATTTTAACTTAAAAAAAAAATCAAAATTGTAACAAACTTTTGTAAAGATTACAGCAACTTCATCATCTCCCTTGCCTTTTCCCGTACTTATTTCATGGGGTCGGCTCTGGAAATTGAACGAAGGTACTGATTTTTACACAGAGCGAATGCCATCTGACCTCCGCAACCCAGAAGGGAAAATAGACCCAATCCTAGATAAGGCTTTTGCCAGGTTAGTGGCCAACCCAGCTGGCAGATTTTTCCAGTTTTAAAAATTACAGCAACTTGTCCAATGAAAATGACAATTGTCATTGTTCAAAAGACTTTGACTTCCATTTCAGAGCAAAATTCTTAGACCATAAGTCCGCTAACATTTTGCATTCAAATTAACCTGTGTCAATTGTCTGTTTGTACCTGTTCCTTGAAACCATTGTTTGCAGTAACAACCCGTGAAGGCTCAATATTCAATAACAGCAGTACACACAACATATCTCGGCCGTTTTAATCAAGAATCATAATAAACGCTCTACGTGCCCAAGTTACACTTTCGAATGTATTTAACTGCGACCTCCAAAATCATGTACGTGTATAACGAGACGGTAGTTGACACACAAACTGAGGAAAATTAAAAAGCAATGACAATTTTTGAGAGCTCGGTGGTGTAGTGGATAAGGCCACTGCCTCCTGTGCAGGAGGTCGCAGTTCAAATTCTACCACACACCAATGTTGTTGTTTTCGATTTTCATATTATGGTGAAGTAAAATATCATGAGGAAACCTGCATAAACACACGTCACACACAATTATGTCAAATTAATTTTGAGATAGTGTGTGAAGTTGACCATTCTGTACGGGCCCACGTGGTGGAGTAAAACCTATCGCTCTAATTCAGGGTAGGTTCGTACCCTCCTTGGGGAAATAATACATAAGTACATAATATAAGTTGTGATTGAAATGAATGAAAATTTTACCTTTGCTGATGTGTTCTGCATCTGGAGGAAGGTCGCGATCCCAGCTCGCACACGGTTCTTCACTCCTCGAATGGTCCCCTTGGAACTCCTTATGGTTGATGGCGTTTCGTCCACCTTGTAATCTTTCACACCCGCAAAGTACTCCACTTCAGACGCAACACAATCACTCTTTGCACCAACACTATCACTTTTCACTGACTTATCATCGTCGAATTGTTTCTCATTCAGATGGAAATCGTAAAACTTGTCCGTATCAAAGTAGTGGCTACTGTAGCACATTTCTTGTTTCATTTCTTGTTTTTTCCGCTCCTCGTATGTGCTCTCGGTAATCAGCGGCGTTTTACTACACAAATTCGCAGGTAATGACTCCGAGTCGTCATTTCTCTTCGCGTCACTATTAAACTGCGAAACTAGACGGAACGAAGTGAGCTGCGCGCTTTCTTTTGATATATTAGCATTTTCATTAATATTCTGGTTCGCTTCCCGTTCGTCATTCGACTCACTTTCGGTTTCGAACGTATTGACTTTGCCCGAACGGTCTCTAATGTCTTGGAGCAAGCCCTGCGGTAGAAAGCTGGTGTCTTTATTGTTCGCTTTGGTGGTTAACGATGGCATGGCAGGCGCGGCAGGTGGTTCGATATTTTTATTCTTGTCTTTTTTGCTTGTCTCTTCGGTGTGACTTTCGTCGGCATGCACGCTCCCGTTTAGTTCGCTGCTGTTCAGAGAGTCGCACGATATATTCGAATCGTTGTCTTCAAAATCGAGTTCACCTTGATTGCTTCGCGTCGAGCTAATTACCGTTACAGACACAGCTTTCTTCGTGGAGCTTGTTTTGGACAATTTCTTTTTAGGCAACGGAGGTGGTGTCCCGTCCAGGTCGCTGCAGGTTCCTGAGTCCAGTGTGTCACTTGGAGAGCACTGACCGCTCGACATAACCATATTGGTCATGGAGTTCACGAACGAGTTGCAGTAAATATATGGTGGCTTTTCCGCTTTAAGTATTTCCTCATTATCAAGAATCTTAGGGCGGCTTTCGTCGACGTTCAGTCGGACGGACGTGCTGTTCTTTTTGCAGAGGTCATTGATCTTGAGCGTATCGAAATCGACGTCACTCTTGAGGTGGACACTGGATATCTTCGGCGCGATAGGTTTGTCAACGTCCGTGTTAATTCTGATGGTGACTACGTGAGGTCCGTTGGAGGCGTCGGAGGCCGGCGTACTGGCTGGTCGCTCTGGTTGAGTTGCCGCTACAAATACCGTTGCAGTCGGAGATTTAGCATTAAGGACGAATGAGTGCATCGAACTGAGATCTCTTTCGGTATCAAACCCGTTTAGTTTATCATCCGCCGTTATTTGTGTGAAGGTAGTCGCGCCTGGGCGTTTTCCTTTAGGCGGAAGGGGTGGGATGTATTCCACGGTAGGACGGGGGGTCACTTCTTCCATCATTGTGTGTGCTATTAAACCAGCATAATTAGCTAACGGTGCACCGGTTGCAATGCCACTCAGGTCCGTTTAGTTGGTTCTATAAGGCATAATGGTTCCGGTGGCCGAGCGGGACTGGGTCAGTGATCCGTAGTGCCTTGTGGTCTTTCTACTGCGTGCCGGCATTCACATCTGTAAAGAGAATAGTTTATTGGTTATTTTGATTGCTATTTAATTATGTACTTTCAGTATGAGTACGTACTCTTAAAACTAATTAGTTTCTCTGTACTAGTTTTGTCTAACTGTAAAATGATTGCTTAGTGTAAAGTAAATACTAAGGCTCGTATTTATAAAGCGATCTCAAGTTTGAGAGGGATATTAAGTGTTGATTTGACAGGCCGTTTTGTACTAAAATGACATTTCTGACTCAAACTAAAACTCGCTGTCACTCTTGAGAGCTGATTATAAATACGGGCCTAAGTACACCATACTATACACAGATAATTTTATATGACACACGTATAAAAGCTAAAACACTTTTGACGGCTACTACAATCATAAAAGAACACTATCTACATCATCGTGACAAAATAAACCATGAATAAAACAGAAACACCAGTTAAAACAATATGTAACACATGTTACATAAAATGTACCCGCACTAAGTGCTGCAAGGTAATTTGTACGAATGTCTTGTCATTATTTACCTTTGTGTTCTACGTTTCAATTTAGGCCCTGCGTTCGCGCACATTTAAGACAAAACTTTTGTTACGTCATATTTATCGTTTAATATTACCTACTAGTTTTGCAACACATTAAAAATATTTACTATTTTTGCAACTGTGACAATTTACAATTTTAATAATAAAGTTATAGTTATGTAAATTTTATTTACACACCTCTGCATTATTATATCAACATAATGTATCAAGGAACTTGCGTTTAAAGCAAGAAAATAATCCCAAGGGATTTAAAGTTGTATGGAAATCCTTAATAGCCCAAGGGTTATTATGTGATTTGAATTTGGAATGTCATGTGAACTACTAAGAAAATAATTTTCAGAAAAAAAAAATATGGCTGTGTGTGTATTAAAACTGTTGCCACACTCGCCTTCTGCGCCTCCCGGCGAGTGTAAAAAGGCTGTATGACTAGTTATCTGTATGTGCTCTTTGCTTTGTATAAAAAAAAAGAAACTAAAAAAAAGAAAACGCGGTTTGATTTTGCAAAAGTTTTTCTTTCATTGATTATTACTTCCATTTCGTAAATTGTCGAGTGAAATTAATATTTTGACTCCAGAAGACATTGTGACTAGTATTTTATCGTATTTTGTTATTAATGTTGAATATGTTAAATACGATCAATTCGTTTTTTGGAAAAATACGTAGGTAGTGGATTGTGAACGTGAAGTGTAGTTCAGTGAGTGTGAATTGACTTTCGGATCTGTTGCTTCTGGTATGTTTTCAATATTTATTTATGTATCAATATTACATGATTAGGTATATTTCTGAGCTTTATTATCTTACAGACGCCTGTAAAATATAGTATGCTCCTCGGGAATAAATGTGTCTTCGCCTTGGGCAGACTTGAATCCCTCGCTACATTCAGGATTCTTGTCATAATTCCCTCGCTTCGCTCAGGAATTAAACACTTAATTCCCTCGCTGCGCTCGGGAATTAATCGTAGGATCCTTCATTCCGCTCAGGATTCAATATGCTGCCCGTGACGTTAGACACTGCTTTATTCCCTCGTTGCCTAATATACTATTATTCAGGTACGAATTGTCAACGACTCAAAACATAACAGGAGGTGCAATTTTAGATAACTACGTCTATATAATATATAAGATAATAGCGTCGTTGACTTCTTGATAATTAAAATTACGTCTTAGCCACCGAGATTTTACAGGAATCAAATCAGCTGATGTACATTTTATGATTTTCACCACTCTTAGTCCAGTATGCGAGTGCTTTTCTAACTAATGGTTGTATAAAAGTAGTATGATCCTTGGCCTACTTTAAACTTTTCTTCTTTCTCTTGTCGCCACAAAAATGTCGTTTAAGCCACCCACATAGATTTGGTAACACCTCTTGGTACAGTCAACAATGCCTCGAACTTGACATGAACTTAATTCTTATTTCTATTACAATAGGAGCTATAATCGGTCCAACTTAACTTGCTGATTGTATTTGGAACTTTTTGCGATTGACACTATTCGGTATTAGGCAATGTCTCTTTGCCTATTGTGCCTATTGGGCGTTATTCCACTAGACGGCACGTCCACGGCAACGGCAACGTCACGGTATCGTCATAATGAATGAAAATCAGTGAAATTATACTGCGCTTTTTCATTTGCCGGCACAGCTACGTCACGGCAACAGCATGGCATTGATTCCGAGCGGTATCGTTGCCGGCCTGCCAAACTGAATTTGATTTGTATTCTTACGTAGCATGTGCGTGTCAGGAGAAAGAGTAACTTTCGCATGTGATTTTCATACAATTTACCATGCGAATGTTAGTCTTTCGTATGCGAATTCGATACGAATTATTCAAAAATACGGCTCCTGATGGAACTAAGAATGTGGATGATATCGTCATCAATAATACCGTCCTAGTGGAAGAACACGAGCCACGGTATCGTCACGATATTTGCCGTTGACACGTTGCCGTACAGTCTGGTGGAATAACAGCCTATTGCGATAGTTTGTCGACCTGTAGGTACGCTTATGTAATTGTTATGAGAGGTTGAAAGCGTCGATTGTGTCCGTCGATGGATAAAATTGACCCTCGTTATCAATCGAATAGTATAATTGAAACGTTAGCTTGACCCACTTGATAAGTCAAGTATGATTGAATATTATGAACTGTGAATTTGAAGAAAAAAAAGATTTGTAATCATTGGTATTTAAAATTATACTTTCCGGTACTGTTAATTTGGCAACTTTTTCATGGATTAGTTTATGGTAAGAAGCAGATATTATTTCATATTATGTACGGTACGGGCGTGCGATCGGGGGCCGATAGTCTGTGCGAAAACGCGAAACCGGTCCGCACAAGGGAGTGAGCCTTCTTACTGAAACCTATATACGTTAGTAAACTGAAACTGTAGATGGAGGCTCGCTCCCGGCGGAATAGACACGAACAGCTGCGGCGCTACGCGGCGCGGACGGACGGACGGACAAAGGACGTAGGCGCACGCAGCTATCGGACGGCGGACGGGCGTGGGGACGACGTACGGGGGCTCAGAGAATGAAACGCAGTATTTCTTCTATGAAAATCGGGCTGGAACTGCTTGACCGCTTCTCTTCTCGGACTTCTTTCCTCTTCGGAATCTGTCGGACGACTGGCGTGCCAAGCGCCGTCACCCGGCCTATATTTATACTAAATCCGCCATGTTGCGGGGTCGAAGGCCGCGCGCGCGGGGGGGAACGCGCGCGGGCCGTCGCGGCAAGAAGCGCGGGTGCGGGGGGAGGCTCGCCAATTCGATTCGGCAGCCATATTGGATTCTAATTAGAATCCTATTGGCCGGTTAGCGAAATCTAATCGGCTCTCGACATGAGTATCGCGTATAGCGAACCGTTTGCTATACGCGCCTATTTGGCCAAGCGGTTCCAGTAGGAACTTTATTTAATTTCTTACAAACATATGAGATCTGTATGAAACTTATACCTAATAAGGTTATCTATTCGAATACCTATAAGATTTCCTATAAGACTAACTATTAGAGCTATTAAATTACTATCTGATAAGATTCTAACTATAGTGGACTGCATTACTATGACTGTATACAAATATTAAAACTGTGTTCCTATTCTATCAAAGTGTCTGTATTACATAACCCTAGTCTAAGTTGTGTACCTAACAGTAAAACAACAAAGGTAAATATCTTTATTTGGCCTACCTAACTACCTATGACTATTTGAACTTACAAGCATAAGGCTTTTTACTTATAAAAACTGACCTAACTACAAGTTTGACATTACAAGAACGGACTTAGCCGGAAAACTATAAAGACGGACTTAAATATTTACATTTCAAATGACTTATAGCTAACTTAAATATTTCACACTATCACTATTTACACTTTACGCCGGCTGTCCCGTACATATTATGTAGATCCTTGAGGAATGTCCATCTATTGTACAGGATGTCTTTTGAATAAAATGTTGATGACTATATTATATTATATATTTGCTCTTTTGAAGACAATTTGACTTATATGAATTTTGACAAGTTATAAATGACGTAAGTACCTATACTTTGATGATATTTTTTGCTGTTATTTAATTTTACATACTAAACACCGGAAACAAATTTAATGTAGGTGTTTTCACGCAATCAATCATGCTCCTTCGATCGCAGCCATTTATCATCCGATCAAGATCATCCACCAATCATTCACTCCACATTCCGTTCATTCGTTCTCAATCATTCAATTATGGTCTGTTACAAAATCGCATAAACATCGTACCGAGAGAAAAAAAAACACTTTCCCTCGGCTAAGTATCGAGACGAATCGAATTTTCTTACGAATTCTTTCTGAGCGAATGGTTTTTATACCGCGGGTATTACGTGTGCTAATGGCAATTGGCGGGAATTTCTACTGATAGAGATGATTTAGAAAAAAAAGGGGTAACAGCATAATCCTGACAAATAGCACCATAAGTACTTTCTGTTACTTTGAGAGAGCAGAAAAAGTACCTACTTAATATTTTCTCTGTAAAAAGGCTTATTTCGACACGCCCAAGGAACAACAACGTATCTCAATTCTGTCAATTTTACAGGAGAGCAATTTTAAGGTTTAAAAAAATTCTCCTGCTTTTGTTTTTTAATTAATTTAAGTGATTGTTCGTTTTAAAGAATACATGAGACGGGTTTTATATGATGT
Organism: Scrobipalpa atriplicella; assembly: GCA_029255725.1. Taxonomy (NCBI): domain Eukaryota; kingdom Metazoa; phylum Arthropoda; class Insecta; order Lepidoptera; family Gelechiidae; genus Scrobipalpa; species Scrobipalpa atriplicella. The sequence goes on from JARACY010000432.1 coordinate 55,655, forward strand.
TATATTTGTTTTTATAATAATAATTTGATTTCATTGAGTTTTATGACTTACAATGAAGTGCTAGGATGTTTATTACCTGCAAGAACAACGTAAATTGAGATACTGAGCATCAAAATTGAAGAGATGATTTAAATTTACGGCGAATACCAGTGTATGTCTGAGTTACGTTTAAGTTATCTTATGCTATTAGCACCTTTTGACCTTAAAGTAATCTAAGTGTAGGCTTGTTTGAAATTTACTTACTATAATGCAATGAAATAAAACACTTTTTCATAAAATCTTTAAGTTTTATTTATACCAAAGTATAATAATAAATGGATACCTAGTTGGCAAGTATTAGAATAGTAGTGATACACCAAAAAATAACCTCATTTTCATACCAAAGAAAGGTGTTTAATACCTTAGTAGTCTAATTATTAGAATACTAGTGTAACAACAAAAGTGAACTATTCCTTATTCATACCAAAGCAAAATTAATACCTAGTTGGCTAATATAAGACTACTAGTACTACATCAAAAATAAACTTGTTTTTAAACCAAAGATAAAGTGCGGTCATTTTCAGACACTAAATACAACAAAAATAAACCTTTTTTTCATTCATACAAAGAAAAGTAGAAGCACGTAGAAGGCAAATAATTGCCTCGATTCTGCGCATGCATTCCTTAGCTTAAGCAGGCAAATGATACCTGTATATGTCCTGTCTCTTTTCTTTTCCGTATTTGTGAAGTTGCCAGGAGTATCCTAAAATAAGCTAAGAATTGCGTACGCACATTCGAGGCCATTACAATTCAATAAACGCAGCTACCGCTTAGGATCACTGGGAAGACAGCAGCATCGTAAGTATTGAATTGATGCAGCTGCCACTTAAAATCACAGGAAAAACAAAAACATTGTAAGTATTGGATAGACGCAGCTGCCACTTAAGATCACCGGGAAGACAGCAGCATCGTAAGTATTGAATAGACGTAGCTACCACTTAGGATCACAGAAAGAACAGCAGAATCATACCTAAGTATTGGATAGATGCAGCTGCCAATTAGGATCACCGGGAAAACAGCAGCATCGTCAGTATTGGATATTCGCAGCTACCACTTAGGATCACAGGAAAGACAGCCAGCAGCATCGTAAGTATTGGATAGATGCAGTAAGCGTTTAGGATCACTGGGAAGACAGCAGCATTGTTAGTATTGGATAGTCGCAGCTACCACTTAGTATCATAGAAAAGACAGCAGCATCGTAAGTATTGGATAGACGCAGCTGCCAAATAGGATCACCGGGAAGACAGCAGCATCGTTAGTATTGGATAGTCGCAGCTACCACTTAGGATCATAGAAAAGACAGCAGCATTGTAAGTATTGGATAGATGCAGCTGTCACTTAGGATCACCGGGAAGACAGTAGCATCGTATGTCATGGATAGAAGAAGCAGCCACTTAGAATCATAGGAAAGACAGCAGCATCGTAAGTAATGGATAGACGAAGCAGCCACTTTTTTTTGTATGTTTCGCTGTTTATTCCTTTGACATGGGGGTCGGAGTCGTTTTTAGCAAACACGGACTTCGACGAAGCAGCCACATAGAATCACAGGAAAGACAGCAGCATCTTAAGTGTAGCGTACATCGAATGCGCCACATCAAGAAACAGTAGTCCTGAAACGCGGTATCGAAGTTTGCACGGCGATCTGCTTGTATACAAATTCCAAACTACTCCAGTTGAACTTCGGTCCCTTGGTCACAACACCCGACCAGGAGGGTAGCTACTCTTTACTCATCTATCATCACTAAGCCAATTTGCTTCAGCAATTAACTCCTAAATAAGTATTGGACAGACACAAACACAACAGTTTTTGAAGATCACAAGGAATACAGCGGCATCGTAAGTATTAGATTAGATAGATGCAGCTGCCACTTAGAATCACAGGATCTTTCCTGCAGCAGCATCGTATTCGATAGACACAGCAGCCTTTTAAGATTACAGGAAAGACAGCGACATCGTAAGTATTGGATAGTCGCAGCTACCACATAGGATCGCAGGAAAGACAACAGCATCGTATTGGCTAGACACAAAAGCCTTTTAAGATCACCAGGAAGACAGTAGCATTGTAAGTATTGGATAGTCGCAGCAACCACTTAGGATCACAGGAAAGACAGCAGCATCGTAAGTATTGGATAGATGCACGCAGCTGCCACTTATTATCACAGGGAAGACAGCGGCATCGTAAGTATTGAATAGTTGCAGTTATCACTTAGGAACACAGGAAAAACAGCAGAAATCGTAAGTATTGGATAGACGCAGCTGCCACGTAGGATCACCAGGAAGACAGCAACTTTGTAAGTATTGTATAGACGCAGCTGCCACTTAGGATCACCGGAAAGACAGCAGCATCGTAAGTATTGGATACATGAAGCAGCCACTTAGGATCACAGGAAAGACAGCAGCATCGTAAGACACAGCAGCCTTATAAGATCACAAGGAAGATAGCAGCGTCGTAAGTATTGGATAGACGCAGCTGACATTTAAGGAGAAGACTCCGTCACTCACTCTCCTCCTCCCACACTTCCCTATCGCGCCTCCCATTTTTCACTTTCCTCTCATCCCTCACTTTCGTCTTGTCCCTCACTTCCCTCACTTTCCTCTCGTCCCTCACTTCCCGCTCATCCCTCACTCCCTTTTCATCCGTCTTCTTCTTCTTAGCGAGTGGATTTTCGAGTCGAACAACGACCCGATAAACCCTGATGTCAGAGTTCATCCGTCACTTTCCTTCATCCCTCACCTCCCGCATATCCCTCACTTCCCTATCGTCCCTTTCTTCCCTCATGTCCTTCCCTCATCTCACGTTGATGAAAAACTATTTCAAACCACGCACTTTATGAAGAGACATACTTGTTTCTTATATTTAATTAATCATTTTTATAATTTGCAATTATTTCTTATTCCAAAGATAAAGGACGCAAACATAATTTCAAAAGTGTAACATATTAACCAGCTCTGATGGCCTAATAATAATTTTGGTGGCGCAACTTAATTTTGGTGGTGCAATTGAATTTTGGTGGCGCGATTAAAATTTTGGTGGCGCGATTTTTCCACCAAAATTAGTTTTCGCCACCAAAATGGCGTTTTCGCCACCAAAACACGGCCACCAAAATTATTTTTTTCTTTTTAAATTATTGTAACGCGCTATTTGTTCTAATATGGGAAATTATAGATATACTTTCAAAAACAATACTACACGGCAATTTGAACGATAGCAACAACTTGGAAAAATCACAACACACACGGTCAATAAATAAGTAAGAAATATTTCAATATATTTGTCGCCCATGCCACCAAAAGACATATTTATGTTTTTTGCTGAAATATGAAGCCCAACTGCAGCTGATTATCACTTGCAGCTGGTTGAGCACATTGAACTGGAGCAGGAAATGTGGACATCGTGTTTGTGGAACTAGCCATTATTGTTGATTTAAGAGCGTTCAAAAATTTACCACCAAAATTAGTTCGTTCTCCCGGACACTTTTTAAGTTACTATAATTTCTAAACTTCTTAGACAGTATGCGTTAATTTTCCATTTTTTTATTAAATTAGTTCAATCAGATCACAGTTTTCTAAATTACTAAACTAAACTGTCTCTTAAACAAAAGTTTTCAAAGGGTTTCTGCCGCAAATCGGGTAGCGGACACTCCACCAAAATTAGAAAATAGCCCTTTATGATTTAATTCAATCATATTACACTTATTTAATAGGATTGAAATTTATGTCTCCATGTAGTAAAATACCCATATTCTATGTTAAAAAATATTTCAGATCGCTTTTACAGATTTAAAATAGTATTTTCACGCCGGACGCACTAAAAATGCGGGTGGGAAAATGACCCAAATACAACATCAAATTTATTCCGATTAAACTGAATTTACCGTTCACCAAAAACTAAAATACTGGAAAATATATTCGTAATTCAATTTACTATTATGTTCCCAAGAAATCAGAATGAAAAAGTACTGGTTTTAAATTTTTTAATTAATTTACGATGTTTCAATTTTCAAATGCGCTATTTCCGATTTGTAACGAAACGACTAAAACATATTAATTCAACTTAAAATGATAATGACTTATCTTGATTCATATAAAATACGGAGAAAATCAACGTAACTCAATTTGCAATATTGTTGCATGTACATTTATCTAAAAAAATACGATCAAAACAATGTAAGTAAAGATAAGTTGCTACGTTTTTAAAAGGGAGCCTTTTTGATCCGTAAAACAAAATTGTAGTTCAATATAGCACGTTTTATCCGTCGAACATGTGTTTTTTTCAGAAATCGACCGCAGGTTACTTTGTTGTGATTCTCGCTAACTTCGGTTCTATTGCACTTAGAGATACGTTTGTTGGACACAAATGTAGAGAAAAATATGATAAAGAAGGATATGAACTTAACTCATTTTTGTCGTAACTCAAGTTACGTTGTTGTTCCTTGGGCGTGTCGATTTGTTTGAAATAGTTTGAATGCAATGAAGACATAGGTAGAGCTAGAGCCAGATCTATTTTAAGAGTTTCAATAATGATTGCTGAGCCTGTTACAATATAAATTAATACGGAATCGATTAATCAAACGACACTTTCGATTGATCGATTTAAAATAGGTATATAGCCGGAGTCATAAATATTTGTTTACTCGTATGATGGCAATTTAGAAGTGATAGAATCAAAGAATGTTCCAACTGCCTGTTTCCCCTGAAAAACGTTCTGTAGAGAACACAAGGGGTAGCTGAGTGTTTCAGGTTTGTTGCAAATTAAAAAAAACGATCACTACCTATATCAAAACTATCTATGGAAACTCCTTATTACAGCATTTTACTTGACTTTGAAGCTCGATTACCCCGTCGAGGCTAAAGACTTGACTGCGTGTATAATGATTAGTAAGCCTGTTACTGATAGAAATTAATACGCAATCGATTAAGGATCAGATGAAACTTTCGATCGATCGATTTGAATTTAGAACCCGATTTTAGAACCTCAGGCAATAGTTGATAGAAACTGCTGAATTATGTATCTTCTTTATTATAGATGCGATCAGTTTTGTATCCTGCGGCTGTTGTAGCTTATTACATGTAGATCGCTTACCTAACATACATACTTACATATATCCACGCCTTTATCCCTAATGGGGTAGGCAGAGCGTAAACAACCTAAACAAAGGTCATTCTGCCACGTCTGACAAGTTTTGAGGGTTATTCCAGATAGATCTGTATATTGCTATAGTAACAGGTTGTCAGCCCATCGCCTAAGTAAATTACAATACTGAAACCCTCAAATAGGATAAAGGCGTGATTACATGTATGTATGTATAATGATGCCGACAAAAACCTAACCTACATTGTTTTAAAGTCGTCAAACCTCCAGTACTTTAGTCACCATTTCTTACCTTCAACACTGAGAAAAATGACATTTTGGCGTAATCTTAAAATATCGTGATATCGGTGTAAAATAGGTGCGTTGTCATAAGAAAAGGAGATAATAGCTAAATATCATGCCATTTTTAAAACGTGTAAGATGTAATCAAATTATTTGGGTAATTAAGGTAATATTATGATGCTTATCACCTTAAAAACTGGTCACTTAAAATAATATTATTTTCTTCATACAACAACACTCAGTAATCGTAAATAAAACACTTTCTTACAAATTTGAATGATACTCATAATTTAGATTATATTTATAAAATACAATGAAAGTGTCACCGTATTTAATGCAGATTTCATATTTTATATGAAGACGTATCTCTTAAAATATACTGAAGTCACCATATTGTAGGTAATAGGGTAGAATACTATAATACGATTACTGAAAGTCATATTTAAGAGGACCTTCATCAACTTTTGTATGATTCCTACAAATTTACGATGACACTAATCAACTTTCTGAGATTTCCTACTACATTAGTATTTCTTTTAACTTCCCTGAGGCGGGATGGTAAATGAGAATATTATAATCATAGAGATTCTTCCATGCTGGACTGGAAGTGATAGAAAAACATAGAATGTGCCAGCTGCATCTCCTGCCGGGCATGCTGTAAAAATCAGCTAAGGGATTCGAGGGTTTCAGTATTCTAATTTAGGCGATGGGCTGACAACCTGTCACTATAGCAATATACAGATCTATCTGGAATAACCCTCAAAACTTGTCAAACGTGGCGGAACGACCTTTGATTAGGTCGATTACGCTCTGCCTACCCCATTAGGGAAAAAGGCGTGAATATATGTATATGTATGTATGTATGTAGAGATATACAATTTATTTTAAAAAGATTTTGTTGCTTATAGTGTTCATACTTACAATAAAAACATAACAGAATTCTAATTTAAAGTTCTGAGCTCGCAGTGCGCCTATTTGAAAACATAAATCAAAAGAATAATTTCATATCTTACATGAATGGAAATAGCGTGGGATTACTGCTTATTGTTTACTTGAAACTGTAGTGTAGTAGGAGGAATTAATTACAAGGAAAGGAAGGTTAGTGTAGTGAAGCGTTCACACTTTGACGGAAGCAGTAGGCCCAACTGACAGGATATATCTACTCTAATTAGATGATGCGCTATTTATAAATTAAATTCCTACGTCATTACGTTGATGAATTATGTATATTTGGCCATACTCGAGCTTCTGATTACGCACAAATAATCCGAGAGATGTCGCTGTTAGTATCTGAAACGCGGTATCGTTGTGTTCACGGCGTTATCATAAGTAAGCCGGAGCGGTTGGTATCGGTAACTCTGGTTTCTCTTCAAAACGTATAAAATAATAAGTCATAACCCAAAATAAGAGGAAATAATAATATTTGGTATGACACCACCGGAGATGTGATGACGTCGTCACGAAATAGTAAGAAAAATAATAGATCACAACCCAAAATAAGAGGAAATAATAATATTTGGTATGATACCACAGGAGATGTGATGACGTCGTCACGAAATAGTAGGAAAAATAATAGGTCATAACCCAAAATAAGAGGAAATATTAATAGTTTGGTAGGACATCAATGGAGACGTGAGCACGTCATCACAAAATTGTAGGAAAAATAATAGGTCATACCACGAGATATGAGGAAATGGAACATAAACAGTAGGAACATAATTAAGTAATGCATACTCATCCCACTAAATCCATGATGATATGTCCTCTTAAATGCCGTTATCATCAGCAACAGTATTATCATCCTTATTTTTGGTGATGTCAGTATGCTCCCTACTTTACGTGAATTCATCATGTTTTAAGCTGAATTCACGTCATCTATCATTATCAGTTTTTTCAGTGAAACTTTCCAAAATAAGTAGGTAATGTACCCCAACTAATGTGACGAAATTATTGTCACTCGGCAAATTTCCTCTTACACAAGTAACGCAAACCGTTGACAATAACACCACAGTATAAACAAGTAAGTATGTCTTCATTTTCATACTTAGGTACTACTACTATACCGAACCAGGCTTTAACGGACCACCTTGTAGCTTAACTCGTGTTGATTTTGATTAAAAAATATTTTGCAAACCAATTTAAAATAAAGATCCTGGATTGCAGAAAATGCTAGTTTTAGGAACTAGGAGCTTATTATATTTTAAAGCTTCCGAGATCTTGGGCTCTTATATCAGAAGGCTGTGAGTTCGATTCTTGACGAGGCACTTTGGCTTTGAGTTATTTGTTTGATTAGGATATTGCAGGATATTCATCTGATTGTCCGCAAGATTAATGTTTACTGGTCATGCGGGTCAGTATAAGACCGATTTCAGTCTTTTCTGTGAAGACATGTTACTGTTCTTTATTTTTACTATGGTTGCACTTTCTACGACAGGTGCGGGTAAGCAGTTACAGGTGGAGCGTAGACCATATTATTCCGTACATAATAGTCGCAGATACTTAGGCCATAAGCTCATTAGCAGCTTTGTCAACAAATATGGCGACTTACTTAATGTTTTTTTAGTTCTGTGATTTCCACGATGAACAGACACCGATAAAAAATTGGATTTCCCTAATGGACATTTCGGGAAATGAAATAAATACCCCTAGTGGACATTCCGGTAATTGGACCTTCCGTGCCTGAAGAGAAGATTTCAGTATTGTTATTATGTATTAGAGACAAACGTAACAATCTGACAAACTATTTTCTTTTTAATTATTTTTATGAAACCTTTTCTGATTTTAAAAGGTGTAGAAATTGATAAATTAAAGTATGTACCTACTGAACATAAAACAAAGTGCAAATTAACAATGTAAAGGCTTCAATTCGTGCTATAAAAGTGATTTTAAAATGCCTTTTTATTGGTGATTGACAATTTAAATGGTACAGTAACCAATGCCTTGTAAGGGTAACCATTCTGTGACTAAAAAGGTGAACTGTAATTATCATAAACTTGGCAGTGTGAGAAAATTGTTACGTAAACAATACTGACCAATTCAGTGACCATATTGTTTGTGGTTACGTTGCGATTTGCTATAGGTTACGGATTGAGGAATAAGTTCATTTATTTGAACTAATTTTGTAACTCTTACATTTATATTAATGTTAATACTTCGCTTCATCATAAAAATATATTAATTTGATGCCTATTTAAATAACTTGGAATTTAAGTCTATGAATGTATTATTTATTAGATTATAATTTAGAATAATATTGGTATCAAATACTTCTACTTTATAAAACGCATTAAAAGGAAATTCGTGAAATTTTAACTCGCTGTTGGCTAAAATAAATTTATCTATAAATTAAAATAAATGGTAGGGTCTTTTGTAAATTCAAACAGAACCTCAGTCAAAAAAAAAACAAAAAAAATTTAACTCAACTTACACTATGGTATTAACTAACAGTATCTCCTACCTTACACACGAAACGACCTAAAAAGTCATTCAAAAAAGCCTCTTCAATCCACAGTATCAATTTAAACTCCAACTCCTCACGTGATCTTCGTCGTGCAAAGACGTGTTCATTGTTAATAAGAAATAATTGCATAAATACAATTATTTTATTGTGCCCTAGTTTTTGTGTTTGCGTTGCGTTCTAGCTCAATGTGTCGCAAGTGAATAATGTTTTGTTTTCTACTAAAGTTAAACATAAAAAATGAGTGCAGGCAGTGAAAATAGTCCTTTTAATCGGAGCAGTAGAACCTGTCGAACCCCTCCGCCTCCTGCGCAACACGAGCCGCCGCCGGAAAATGAAGAGCCAAACTTTAAGCTCGGGATAGTGAGAACAGCGGAAATCCAAGGATGGATGGATACAATCCAGGCATGCCTAGGAGAACTTCACAAGATAGCATCTGAGAGCAAGCTAAATTCTGACCAGAAATCAAAAGTAGGCGCCCTCTGCAACAAAATAGGAAATGGGTCATCACAGATGGCAGTTTTGTACCAGCAGCTAAAGCAAAAAGCTATAGAGGCCTCTTCATTAATCCAATCTCTGAGAGAGAAGCGCGATCTCGCCGTGTCCATCTCCGAGCTCAAGCAGACCATCTTGGAAGCGTCTACGAAACCAGCCACTGTGCCCACTTCGACTTATGCCGATATGGTTATAAAAGGCAGCAATAAATCTATTGTTCGTCCAAATTCCCTTAATTCTGTTGCCATCTATCCAGCGGATAAAAATAAAACTAGCGACGATACTAAAGATTTAGTGCAAAAACTCATCCGTCCAGAACAAATGAAATTACAAGTGAGAGGGCTTCGTAAGATCAAAAACGGTGGAGTTATAATTAGTTCAGAAAAAAAAGATGATATTGAAAAGCTAAAAGAAACCGTCAAAAGGTCCTCCCCTAACTTATTGATAAACGAAACACGAAAAAGAAGACCTAGAATAATAGTCATAGGTGTGCCCTCTATTTTAACCGAACATGAAGTATTCCAATACATATACGAGCAAAATCTGAGTGAAAAGATGCCCAATCTGACCCTAGAAAAGTTTCTAAGTGACGTAAAACTCAGTCATAAATCAGGAAAAAAGGGTCTGGAACACACTAACTTTATCCTTGAAGTCCCCTCAGATATACGCCAAGCCCTCATTTTACAGAACAGGGTTTATATAAATTGGTCTTCGTGTCTAGTTAGAGACTTTACATTAGTTACGCGGTGTTTTAACTGCCAAAAATACGGACATGCTGCTAAATTTTGCAAAGAAGAGAGACCTACTTGCGGTCACTGTGGAGATCTAGGTCATGAATACAAGGAATGTCCCAAACAAAGTGAATCACCAAAGTGTGCTACGTGCCTACACTTCAAAAAGCCGTGTCAGCATAAGACAGGTGACGCAGATTGTCCGGCCAAGAAAAATGCAGAGATTGCGTACATAAACTCAATAGATTATGGAGGCGCCTAGAGCGCCATTTCTATTAGTATAGTTAAGCACTTTTTAATACTTCAGTTTTAAAAAGTTACTTAAGTTACTTAAGTTTTTTTCTTTATCTCTTAATTCTCGGCACTTGATAGTTTATTTATTTCAAAACACACACACATACACACAATACATTTTCGCAATTAGTCATATTTAGAAATGACGTGCATAAACAGTGTTATAAATAATATAGATGATTGGTCACTTTTTGAGTCCAAGTTTTGTACGCCTGAGAATTGTGCCACATTTATCCAAAGTAACAATAAAACTTTTAACATCATAGCGCAAAATATTTGTAGTGTTAATGCAAACATACTTAGTTTTATTACGCTGCTACAAAGGACTAATTTGAATTTTGATTTAATAACACTTACTGAATGTTGGCTTTCGACTAATCAAAGCATTCCGACAATAGCTGGTTACCATCACTACTGTTCATCTAAAACCTACAACCAAAATGACGGTGTTGTGGTCTATATAAACAATGCTTTACAGAATGTCACTATCTGTGAGCCATCGGTATCTGATGTTAACTGCATTGTGGTAAAGATTGGATCACAGTTAGCTGTAGTTAACATTTATAGACCACACACATATTGCACTGTCGAGAATTTCAAGATCTCATTAGAAACAATACTTTCCAGTCTGTCAGACTTTCGTAATGTTGCTATTGTTGGTGATATCAATATAAACATTCTTCCAGGTAATACTGACGCGGATTCACTGGACTATCAAGATTTGATAGCAAACCACGGTTTTTATCCAGGCCATTTTTTCATAACACGTCCCGCTAGTGGCACTTGTATTGATCATACCATTTTAAGAACGAATTTTCCAGCCACGACCCTTGTACTTGATACTACCATCACAGACCACTATACTATTGTGTTATCTCTGTCAATGAACTCTTCTGTACCTAATCGTTCGGTTCCAAAGATCGATTTTAAGGGTCTTGATGCAGCTATAAATGAAATAAATTTTGAACAAGTTTATACGTCTATGGATGTCGATTTAGCTACGAAATACATGATTGATCCAATATGCGAAGCCATAAATTCCAACACAAAAATAAAAAAAGTGTCACGGAGACAGAGGACGTTAAAGCCCTGGATAACACCTGGTCTTCTTAAGTGCATGAGGCATAGAGATAATTTGTTCAGAAAACTCAAGAAGTCGCCGGGTGATGAAATCTTAAGGGTTTCTTATAAAAGATACCGTAATTTTTGTAACTCGCGTCTGAAAAAGACAAAACGAGAGTATGAGAGGGATCAATTAAGAATGGCAGGTACTGATGGGAAACGACTTTGGGGAGTTATAAATGGGGTAACAAACAGAAATAAAACTAAAACCTCGGCTGAGAGTCTCTTAAATACGTGTGGGAGCATTCAAACTTCTATCGAAAATGTAAATTCTTTCTTTGTAGGTGTTGGCCCTAGACTAGCTGATAAAATACCTACAAGAAGTCATCCTGTCCAAATCACAGAAGAATCTTGTTGTGAATCATTTGTAGCCTTGGATACGGATGAATCTGAGGTAGAGCTAATAATAAACGCGTTAAAAGCCGACTGTGCAACAGGTTACGATAATATTTCAGGAGGCTTAATACGACGGTATAAACATTTAATTGTACCCCCCCTTACCTACATTTGTAACCTTAGCATATCATCCGGTATCTTCCCGGAACAATTCAAAATAGCTGTAGTCCACCCTATTTACAAGGGGGGTGATCGAAACCGTGTTGACAATTATAGGCCTATTTCAGTCCTTCCTGCTTTGTCTAAAATCCTCGAACGTATCTTAAATAAAAGACTTGTGAATTATTTGGAATCCCATAAACTCCTATCAGAAAATCAATTTGGTTTTCGCAAAGGGAGATCTACAGAGAATGCTGTTCACAGTCTTGTAGATCATATTGCAAATAACTTGGACAAAAAAGCAAAGTGCCTCGGCATTTTTTTGGATCTGGCTAAGGCTTTCGATACGGTTGCGATCCCTCTTCTCCTTTTGAAACTTCAAGCACTTGGAATTAGGGGAACCCAGCTGTCACTGTTCCAAAGTTACCTCACGGGTAGGACTCAATGTGTGAAAATTGGCTCACATATTAGCACACCTATGCAAATCACTCATGGGGTACCGCAAGGCAGCATATTGGGACCAACACTTTTCTTAGTGTATATAAATGGTTTATGCAATTTAAACCTTTCAAATTGTAAGATTATTACTTACGCGGACGACACGGTGTTGCTCTTTTCCGCAAAAGACTGGCAATCCACCTATTTATCTGCACAAGCTGGCTTTGATACGGTCCGGATGTGGCTCAACGATAATCTGTTGACTATAAATACGGATAAAACGAAGGTGATTCCCTTTTCAATCCGAAACTGGAATGACGAGCAGACTCTTCTTTCTAATCTAAAAATCACTGTCAATCACCTTCCGGAAAATAATAAAACTTACTTGGATACAACTAATAACATTAGGTATCTTGGAGTCCAGTTAGATGCCAATCTTAACTTTTATTTACATTTAACTATCTTATCTGGACGTGTGAGGAAGCTTATCTTCATTTTTAAGCAACTTCGACATGTGGCGGACGAAAACATTTTAAAAATGGTTTACTACGCACTTGGACAATCTGTCTTAACTTATTGCATATCTGCATGGGGTGGTGCAGCTAAAACTCACCTCATTCAAGTAGAACGCGCGCAGAGAGTCATACTCAAAGTGGCCTATTTTAAACCATATCGTTTCCCCACTGTCGATTTGTACGCTTATTGTCGGGTCCTTACCGTCAGGCAATTATTTATTGTGCAGACCATTTTGATGCAACACAAAATAACAGTTCTTGATAGCGAAAATTCTACGAGACGAAATCACTTAGTCGCACCTAGGTCTTGTCATCTCCGTACAGCCTTCAGTCAAAAATTCTTTTGTTTTCTTGGGTGTTTCTTATACAACAAACTTCAGGCCACTCTTGAAATATATAATCTAAATAAATTTGAATGCAAACGACGGGTAGTTGAATGGCTACAAGGATTGTCGTATGATAAGACTGAAGAACTTCTCATTCCAATGAAATAATTGATTCTTCTTTATAAATTGACTCTCTTTCTTACAATATAGACTCACACACACACACACACACACACACACACACAATTCTTTCTCTTAGCTTTTTAATTTTTATTTTATTTTAGTTACCAGTAGGATTTTGCTCGCGCTCTATTTACTGCGTGTTAATTTAGGCATGGCGTATTCTTGCTGGCCTCACCATGTTATAGTTATGTTTTGTTAGAAAAATCTTAGCTTTTCAATTATATCCGTGGGGTTGGGGCCTGGTTACCTGTAGTACAGGCGCAATGCCTTTAACAGGAACCAGCTCTCACCAAAATACTTGGTTTTATTAAAGTTTTGTTTTATTATATTCTAAGACGTTGTACAACATTATTTGTAAATATTGTGGTGAGAGAAATAAACATTTTTATTATTTTTATTTTATTTTATTTTTTATTAAACTGGAATGCATGATATAAGGTCTGTATGATTACTGTTATGAGCATCTAATGGGCTGGCCTTTCAAGTTACGGGTTCAGCCGCCATCTTGAATAAGTCACGCTGTCAAGGCCGATTGGAGGATGCGCGGACGCATTATTGTAAAAGTCACACGGTACGATACGGTGCGTCGATTTTGGTCGACTGCGAGAGGCGATATTTGAGGATGCGCGGACGCATTATTGTAAAAGTAACATGGTACGATACGTTGCGTCGGTTTTAGACGACTGCGGGAGGCGAGATTGAATTTTGATTCAAGGTATGTCTGGTTTAACAAAAAATCAAGCCTGTGTATGTGAATATCGAAATATATTGGTGCAATATTATTCTTGTATAAAGGTAGAGTCATGATGTCAATAAAGATTATTGGCGTGATTTTATGCATTTACAGTCAACAGTTTGGGAACCGACATAAAAATCAAACAAAAATGTTACAATTAGACTTAATTCTCTTGATCCGATGTTGCTATAGATTCGTTAAGGGCAGGACTTAATTAAATCTTGACTGAATAAGTCCTTTTCTGTTCTCGCATGATAGAAAATTACAGGTAGAGACTTATTAATTAGTTAAGTCGCGATTTTTGCAACTAATTACGATACCTACCTATACACAAAAATATCGCACTGTTGTTTATCAAAGCGATCATACTTAAATATACCCGTCCCTTTCAATTGCATACTAAACTTACCTGAGAATATACTATAGTTCGTTTGTTATTAGACACCCATCTTTAAAATCCCTATACCTGCTCATATCTTATCCATCATTCATTGCTTACCACGTAAGATTTAAGGCTTCCCAGGAGTGAAGAAGTTCCATACAAACGTAGTTTCGCTTTTATTCTTAAATTGTAGGAGCAATCATAACCAAACTTTGTACACATAGTTTTGATTTGAAAATATTAATCAAATACAAAATTAGAGAGAGAATTCAATTTTAGTAAGTTTTTAAGTTCAAGTTTATTAAGTTTTTCACGCAAAAACGTACTTTTGGTCTTATTTTGTTCATGTTTGATATTATTACACCAAAACTAATTAGAAACCATGCATTTGTTAATCAGAAACATGTTGCATTTGATTATGTGCAAAAAGTTTGGTTAAGTTTGGTGTCATCTCACCGTTCAAAAATGGGAATTTTGTCGCTCCAGGAGAGCCTTAAGTAAGGCTTTAAGGCCCGTATTTATAAAACGATCTCAAGATTGAGAGCAATATTAAGTGTGGATTTGACAGGCCGTTTTGTACTGAAATGACATTTCTGATACGAACTCAAACTCGCTGTCACTCTTGAGAGCTGATTATAAATACGGGCCTTAGACCAGCAATGGAAAGAAAATAAGTGTAGATAATAATAAATGTTGGTATAAGGTTTGTTCTTTCTCAAAGGTCTAATGGACGCCATTAGTTTTAGAAAACCTTAACGGATATGTTACAACAAGTTCTCGGCTTGTTTAAACACGTAGAGATAAGAGCCATTGTGTATGGGTGGTTTCCAAAGTTGTTTTACTTGTGACCTTAATTATTATGAGAATTTTATCTGTTTTTCATGAGGGTCACGTGAAGTAGTTTGTGGTTTATGTGAAAAGAATTCGTTATCAATAATGGTCAAGTAAAGAATACTTATGTGCATTAGTTTGATCAGATCAACAAAATGGTCAAAGACGCCATGATTAGATTAGTATTCATTCAGTAACAATTTTCAACGCTAAAGATGGCTGAAGTGTGAGATATAGAGAGAAATATTTATTACCTACTTACTGTATATTTGAGATTATGAGCTTTTTAACAGTAAAGTAGAAGTAATATGTAATTCAAATTAACTAATTTGTAAAACATTTTGATCTAATTTATTTATGTAACCATGGTAAATTATACCTACCCACTAATCTATCTGCCTAATCGATCTAAAATATTTTTCTTAAACAAGGCCTAGGCTAAATCTAAAGACACTACAATCTCTTTAAATAAGCATCTGTGGTCTAAATATGGCAATCGACTTCAATCTTAGTATACTTTCCAGGGCAATCTGAATTCCATTAGTGTAGTTATAGTTACTGGTGGACAGACAGACGGACATACCAGTTTCCATATTAGATATTTATATATTAGATATTGCAGTTAGGTGGGTTTCCATTGAATGTTTTTACATGACAGTAATACGAGAGGTAGAGTTTTCATTGCAGCTAGATTTATCTATGTTTGATACTAAATTTTTTCTAGAAACACGAAAATAGTGTGAATACTTATCTTGTTTAATTTTGTCACACTAAGATTTTTTTAATAGTCACGGGGGCAATTCCGATATGCACAAAGTCTGCAAATCTTGTATAAAAATGTCATCTGTCATTTTTCAATATGAGGGAACAGAGAGGGACGGCAATCATTTAAGTTAAGATTCAGTTAAATCGTGTTGTATCCTCGCCTTAAACATTAGCATTTTCATTAAAAAAAAAACGATTTAAATACTTAACAAACTTAAATATTACATAACTAGCCCTACAACTTAATTGACAAAAATAGAATGTTTGAAAATAAAATCATTCAAGTCTAGGTATTAACACGGGTGGAATGACCTCTCTATGAGGAGAGGTAGAAAAACCAAAGAAGGGGTGTGAAAATGTGAACATCGAAAGTGAAAGCGCCTTTATTTCTTACACAATTAAGTTGAAAATGCGACACCATGGTCACGGCAAATTACTGACTATAACATTAAAGAAGTGGGATAACATATCGGATTGAAAATTGTCTGTGTAATGAAAGCGTTCATAATTATAAATTATATCACCGCTTTATCAGATGCCGTATGTTACACTTTTATAGGGTTCAATGACTTACAATACAAATCTTAACGAAGTTACGTGGCTACACTACTGGAAAGAAATTATACTACATAAATGAGACAGATAAAAATATTTTAATAAAAATATTCAATAACTACGAGTATGTCATATTAAATTGATATTAATCGTAGGTATATAATTTCTGTTCTATTATTTTAATTTATTTCAAAAAAAAAAAAAACAAATTATGAACTAAATAAGCTTCACTAATAGTATTATCTCGCCAAACCACTAAACTAAACCATCTGCAATAAATTAATTCTGGTTAATTACGCAATAAAAGTTAGATAATATCTGATTTGAAGAATTAATGATATTTACTACTTTATATAATATCAGAGGAAAGTTTTAGTTTTAGTGTGTAAATCAGAAGGATGTTTTTCTAGCACAAATTATCTAATATTACCAAGATGTTATCGGAATAGAAGAGCATAATATTAGTATTCAAATATAATCACTATCACTAAAACACTTCCTATAACCTAGATTTTCGGCAAATCTTTTGATTTATTATACTTACAATGTAATATTTCATTAAGGGAAGACTGGAAGACCTTAGAGTCAATACTTATAATTTTTATATCTGTAGTAATAATTAATCGTAGATTGGATACTACCACCACCTAAGTACTTAATTGAATGAAACTGAGATTCGATTTATTTTTGGAAACCCATTCCAAGTATTTCTGAAGGTCGTTCGTGCAACTTATTCACGGCTTCTTATTTATTTCTCAAATTCTAAGCTTGCATGCGTGACCTTAAATATGTAGTTATTTGCATTCTCTAGCGTGCCTAGTTCAGCATCTGCCTCTATGGTCTAGTAGAAATAGGATCGCCAATCCAGAGGTCATGGGATCAGTTTTCGGAAAATGACAAATTTATTGAGTCTTGTTTCGTAAAAGACTGATAAAATACAAAATATAAATAAACTGGTCAAAACCACTGCTGCGTTCTCTAAACTTCTCTCCAAAATAATCTACAGTACCTATTTATTTACCACTTACTCTGTCTACCTTGTAAGGGATACTACGTTTGAACGATGAGAGTACTTCAAACATAATGTCGAGACAAACGCGTGACCATTCGTATGTGCAATAACATTTTATCAGCGATAGAACAAAACCAATTTGACAAACAGCTCGCCAATTATCTCGCCAGTTAATGAAGTCACGACTTTTTGACAGTTTTAAATGGGACCACATAGTTCTTACACACAACGCTCACTTATAGTATCAATTAGTACTTATATCAAATATGGCACATAATACTTTCTTGCTGAACTGAGAGCGACAGGTAAACATAGAATATTGCAGCTACTTGTCTTCCCGGGCGTACTGTAGAAGGCAGATAGAGAGACAAGGATTTCAGTTATGGACGACGTGCTGACAACCTTTTACTAGAATAGTAAACAGATAATGACGAAAACGTACTTTTATGACGCTAATACGTTTTAGCACAGTTTTTTTCTGTTTATTTTGTTAAAACCCCTGTTAGCATTACTGAGTACCTATCACAAATTCTCATTCATTGAGCGTTCATTGTCTAACAATAAGTACACATTAAGGACGTAATGGTTCACACACGAAATGCCCTTTACATGATATCGTTAACTATCCTAAAGGGTCTAACTTCTTTTGAAGTCTTGCTTAGGCCAGGGTCAACCTGTGTAAAGGTATTGTACTTTAATAAAAGATGTGCTTCATGCGGTGATGGTCCTTGTGCGGTCTAGTACCTATGCTTTAGTTTAACATTCAAAGAAGAGTCGATTTCTTAAAAAACAATTTAGGTATCTTTTTATACAGTTATAAAGCGAGATCATGCCGTTCTTCGGAGGGCACGTTTAGACATCTCTGATGTAGTCGTAACACATACTTACAAATGCAATTTGAAAAAACTGTCAGCATTATTGGTTAGGCCTTTCCTTGACTCTACAACCCATAAAAATAAGAAGAAAAAATTACAATCTGGTTAGTCATCATCATCTGGTGATAGGCAAAACTATTCCTCACCAATTTCGCTTCTGTTTCACCATACATTTATAATAATATAAAGAGTGTCACTACTTCTTAGCTAATAGCAGCTTAATAGCAAATATTTAAATGCTTGACGCCCATAACGAGACCACATCAATAACCTTTTGGTTGGCGTCAAAAAGGTCCTCCTGCGAGCAGGTGACAAGAAAGATAGGGCACGAAAATTTACTGACTACCACAATATGCTACAGTAAGCAGCTGGGACATAAAATGATTTATAT
The DNA here is from genome assembly GCA_029255725.1 of Scrobipalpa atriplicella. Classification (NCBI taxonomy): domain Eukaryota; kingdom Metazoa; phylum Arthropoda; class Insecta; order Lepidoptera; family Gelechiidae; genus Scrobipalpa; species Scrobipalpa atriplicella. Next base: position 74,671 of record JARACY010000432.1, read on the forward strand.
CGCTCCCTCTCCAACGTGGAACTTTCAAAATATACCCTTCAGCTCAGCTCAAAATGATAATGTTGACACGAGAGAAAATCTCGCGCCTGCAGCGGTTCAAAACATAAACAACTAACACAGTTGGAACTGGAAAGCCACTTCACTGACCGATGCATTAAGTTGTTGCTCACGGACGCTTTCGTCGCCAGTGACCGACTTCGGGCAGTGCAAGTGTTAAATGTGAAGCGTTAATCTACGGGATAAATGTAAAGAACATGAAAGTATTTATATCGAAACTTCCTACTTAGAGATAGGATTTTTTAAACTCACAATCTGTGGCGTACCGTGCTGCTACTGTCATCATTGAGCTACAATACAATGCTTTCAGTCTACCTGACGAAATACCTACTTATATCCGTTATAGCATTTGTCCGCAATCTCATCTATTGGTATGTGCCAATGCAGGTTATTTTGGCCTATACTCGCTCGAATAATTCCTATTCACTCTCACTTTCAAAAGGCCCCGGTCATGATGTTCCAGAAATAAATGTAATCGTTTGCGTGATGAATGAAGTACCTACTTGCAAGGGTACCTTGTGGAGCCTACTAAAGTTGAACTTCTTGACAAGCAATCCTGTGATCTTGTGATACGACCTCCTCCAGGTGAAATGACCTTGTAAAGATGACTGGCAGCAGTTGGATACAGTATGTCTAAAATCATGTTCCGTGAAAAATCTTGAGGGGTTATTAGTTATTACTGCATCATAATATGTGCAGCAGTGGACGTTTCGTAAGATGTGGCTGAAAATGATGATAATGATGACAAATTCTGTGACTCCGTTGCCCACTACGTAATACTAGTTCCATAAGAATCGCTTTCATCTGTAACTTGCGTAGAAGTTCGCCAGACAATGGCAGGTGGGCACAACCTTATGTAACAGATAAAATCGAAATGCTTTTAGGAAACGGTTAAAACAATTGATCAAATATTTGTTAGTATGTGATTATGATTAGTTGCATACCTATATATACAATAGTTTTGTTTCTTATTATAATGATAATAATAAATTATGTACCTACCCTATACACATTTATACAGACAGTATTTTTTGTACCTATATACCTATTTATAAGGACAGTGTTTCTGATGTTTAGTAAGTAAGTAGGTAGGTAGGTACTACAAACAATAGGTTAGTTATTTTTAGTCTTCAATTTGAAATTTTAATAACAAAGTAGAAGTCATAATAAAACCATTATTGTTCATCGCTTAGTAATAAAATAGAAGTTTAATCAAACTGAATCATTCAATGTTTAATAATATTGGAATAGAGAATAGTATTTAAAACACTAACTTTCTAGATGTTTATTAAAATTATCCATAAATTCAACATGTTATATTTAAAATTAAACACGCGTCTACAGAAATAACAACATGACTCAACGACTTACTATAAATAGTAACCTTCTTTTTTCCACTTCCTGAATCGAAGCAATAGACCGGAAACGGCTACCTGGCTGCGCCTGCGCATAGTAAACGACCCAGAAGGTATGGCGAGGTTAAAAAAAATTAGAAAAATAAAAAGTAAGAAAGGGAGTGAGCAGTCAACCATGCTATCTTTTTGTGTGTCTAGGATGTATTATTATTGTTGTTGATATTGTATTTAGCCTCTTGTGTATGGTATGATCAGCATATTAATGATACGATACGGTAAAAAATTATCCTGTCGTCTATATATTTTTGTTTATAAAAAAACTGACGAATTTCACAAACAAATAAAATACAAACGCCCCAAAACATGATAAAAAGTAATAAGACTAACATATCAAAGCAAGTAAATTTAATTTGATTAATAATTTTATCAAACTAACATTATTAAGGAAACATTTTAGTGAAACTATCACATTGCAGAATCTCCACCAATAACATGATATTAAAATAACTAGAAATTCAATGAAAAAGGAAGATTATAGGGGATGTGTCTTTCGTTTTTGTGTAGCTGGTTCTAATCTATTTATAATTTGAGTGTAAGTAATATATAAATTGTTGCTTGCTTGACGGACAGTTCTTGCTCAGTTAAGCATTAAAATTATACATTATTCTTCGTGATTTGTTTAATTTTTCGTATCGAGCATCAATTTCTCTGTTGTTAAGTCTATAGTTTTTACTAACAGGAATCATTTATTAACATTTGGATCATTAAAAATAATAGGAAAAGAAATTTTCACAGTACCTACCTACTACTCGGTTGTTCAAATTGTGAAATAAAATAAACTAATACGATGACAGGACGTATTTATAGGTCATCACGACATAATACTAATAGTGCTTGTTTTCAACTAAATAAACACAATCTAAGTTCAAATTACGTCCCTTAATAAATGCGATTAATTTGCTATCAAAATTTCATCTATCATTTGGGCCTCCATAAATTTAGGAATGTTTGCCGTTGTGTCCACAATTGGCAGGTGAATTGAGTGGAAAAGATGTTTTCACAGTTGACATTGTTGCCTATATTTTAGATTTATAAATGCACACGATTCGTCAACAAACAACTTGTCAGTCATGAGATCAATTCATGTATATCGGCTGACCCACTCGCATAGATTGCATGTTCTGTCCCAATGAATCGAGATCTGTTATAATCGAGAACTCGTATAATCGTCGGGTCTAGAGATATCGGACACGTAACACCTGCATCGGAAACTTTCACATCAAAATCGAGTTTATCTATATCGATGTTCAAGAAAATCGTTATACAACTTCATGCGTGTTAATGTATTAATTTTTTTAACGATATCGGTGTCAATGTATTAATGGCGGCACATTTGTGGGATATCTTTCTAGTGTACAATTTATGGGATACAATTATTGTGGTTGCGGCCTTATCCATAAAGGAGTAGGCATAGTATCAATGGCCAATTTATTCACTATAGTTGCCTATTTACTTAGTATGTTAGTCGTTAGTTATAACGGGACTGCGTTTTGACCTTTGAAACTCGTAGGTCCTATACAAACTATGTAATCAAAATATTGAACTTTTATTTAGTACAAAATGTTATTTCTTTTAGCCCTATCACATTATTGTAAATTGTAAAAACTTTTGTCGTCTTTGTCCCAAACTAGGGTCAAAAACTTACACCATATCGCAGACACTAAATATAATAACAAAATGGTAAACCATAATCATAAACGTAAAAGTTATAAGAAAGGTATCATTGCTGTAAAAAATTGCATCTTCACGTAATTTAATACTTTTGAAAGTGTATTGAACTTCATCATGACATCACCATACAAATTTCTCCGAAACGAATTGCGCTAACCGAAAAGCTTGCAAAATTTGTTACTCAGCGGAAGATTCAATGATTGAGTTATTCACTGAGTGATATTTCCGTTGCTGTCCAAAAAATACCAAAACCAAAATAAGGAGATATTTCTATTGGGATTTGAACCTATGACTATGAAGTTGACATTCCTCAGTTTTGACCAACTGAGCTGACCTGAAATTTCGCAGAGTGATTCAAACATGCGATGACTCAGTTTAGCAAGAATCCTGTCTGTATGAAGTTTTCGGTTTTTATTATTTTACATTCACTAGAAATTTTATAAGTACAATTATTGTCCATGCATATTGCATTGCAGGCACATAGTGAAGTTTATGAAGGTATAAAAACTAATAACTGACATGGTTTAGTTAGTAACTAGATACACCAAAGTGATGCTTAGCTGGGAACCATACCTATGACTTTCAGTTTAACAGTAGGGCCATGACAGGTGCACTAAAACCATAGAATAAAATACAAATGTCAATAGAAACGTCATTATAAATTCAGACGACGACACAGTAAAAAGGAGAAGCACGTAAGCATCTATTTATTCAATAAGCGAACCATATCCGTCTGCATAAATACTTAGGTAAAGTCGGTAAAGGTGGTAAAGGTATATGCTAATACAGGCGTGCATACATAAATAAATATTATCACGCTTTTATGGGGTAGGCAGAGCGTCAACAGCTTAGTAAAAGTGTCGTCGCCACGTTTGATAGATATTGAGAGTAATTTTAGATAATCGCTACAAGTGACAAGCTGTCAAACTTTTCGCCTAAATTATCTTAACAACCTAATCACCATATTAATTTTAGCAATATAAGTGGGATCAAAAACAGCTGTGGTATATTACATTTAATGTTTCTTATCGCTCTCAGTCCAGCATGGAAGTATAAGGTACTATACAATACATACAGGTGTCGTATTATTCTGTGGAGCATATGTTTCACTTTATGATGAGACGAGTGAACGACCTCAACGACCGAATGGCCAGCATGGATCAGTAGAGAATGTTGCCAACTATATTGTCCAAAATTCAAATATATTTTTTTAAAGTGGTATCGATCGAAAAAAATGATATCGTATAGGAATAATTCGAACAGTACACCCTAATATTGGTTCAAGCCTGGTGGTCTCTTAAATGTGATTTACTAATATGAACTTTCTCTTTTTGTCAGCTAGGTATAGGGTAATAATTTGAGTATTGCAAACAAAAAAAAAACAATTTGCAAAACATTAACAATTCGACGAAAAATTGGATAAAAAATGGCGCCACCACTTAAATATTGTTACGTGCTCGACGTTTCGTCACAGACGATGCGGGCTTGAGTTACGGGATTGGAAGAAATTATACGCTTATGCCGATTTACAGACTTCTGCTTTATTAAAACTTCGACTTACAAACGTGCGACAGCGCCCACGTAGCTCGACTAACGGCGTGATTTCTGTCTTCAGACCAGCAAAGTCCCAGCGTCCGACACTCACAAACTTCCGTTGTCGCGCAAAGTTTCACACTGTCCACACTATTTTAACGTACACAGCACTTGTTTGTGCGACTGTACACACTACACACTTTAGTCACTGACTGTACTTTGACTTTTCACCACTTTTACTTTCACTTTCTTTTTCTTCTTCCTTTTTCCACTTCGAACCACTTAAAACTCAGAACTCAGAACTGGCGGCTGGCCGGCGTTGTTCGGCTTATATAGCCCTAGAATTGGTTCTAGAACATTCAATTTCGATAGTCATTTCAACATTCATTTCGATCGTCTTGATTCCAGAACCTTCCTTTAATTTCGCTGTTCAACTCTTTTTATCGTCTGTCTCACTCTAGATTTTCTATTTCTTTCACTCATTCGCTTCCAGAAAATGCCAGACAGAATTTCTACAAAATTCTAACAAAATCTCGATGCATCCCGACGGGGCTCGAACCATGGCCTTAGTGCGTGGCAGACCGCCATACAAGCCTTCGCGCCAAAGCATCAGTTGTCAATACTGGCGAATTTCGGGTTCTCATGGAAGTTTTGACAGCCAACCATAGGTGACGTGACGACGGAGTATTTGACAAAGAGTTTGAATACCAGGGTCGTCACACTGCCCCCCTCTTAGAGCTGCTCGTCCCGAGCATCGTTACTGCCGTAATACTTCGCCAGCGTCATAGGTTTTCTTTGCCTCCCTGCTTTTCGTTTGCGAGTCCTTTATAGCTGCGCAACTTGTACACTTCCGGCACCAACCCTCGACGTCAGCTCTGCAGCTTGGCCAGTAAAACTTTTCCTTGATCTTCAACAATGTCTTCTTGACTCCCAAATGTCCACCAGGTCCATTATGAAGAGCTTGCAAAACATTCTTTACTTTTGAACGAGGTACCACTAGTTGCAAATGCGCGTCCTCACCATCCGACGATTCGCATTTCCTATACAGGAGTCCATTATGCATTGTAAGGTTCTTCCACTTTTCCCAAAGACCTTTCGTCACAGCACTATACTGAGCAATATCTTTCCAACTTGGTCTATTGCCAGTACGCAACCACTTCAAAATTGGTCTAATGTCAGCATCGTCTTCCTGATCCTTTTTCTTTACGTCATTACCCAATGCCACGTCTACTGGGTTAGTCCTTATTTCCTTTTCATTCTTGGCCCAATGTTTGCAATCTTCAACGCTTGATCGTTCTGTAAGTACATCTCCTTTACCATGAAGTTTTCCATCCATCACTAACTTACTTCCATCGTAAGTTTTCTTGATGGAGGCTTTTGACCTCCACGAGACATCATCATCTTGACGGTTTTCACTCCTTGGGCAGTTACTTCGAATATGACCCCGTTGCCCACACACGTAACACAAGAAGTTCAATTTTCGCCGACGCGAAGGCAAGTGTCCTGAAGTTGTGACTTCCCGCAGAAGTACGGCGCGAGAGCTATTCCGTACAGCTTCCACTTCCAACGCATGGGCCAGAGCTTCTTCCATGTTCTTGTGGTGCTTCAGGTGAACCGCAATTCGAACTTCTGAGTCACGTATTCCGTCGATGAAAGTCTGGAGAAGCATGCAATTGATCATCTCTGGAGACGAACGGTATGCTCGACGAACGAGTTTTTCGACTTCTACGTACCACTCCTGGAGACTCTCATTCATGCGCTGCACGCGTTCCCTGAGTTGCGCTCGATAGACATGTTCCAAATGATTGTCACCATAACGCGCTTCCAAAGCATCGAACAGGGCCCTAAAGCTGAGCTTTCCTCTCATTCCAACGATCTCCAATACTGAGAGGGCTTCGTCCCGAAGAGCCAACGTAAGCGCAGGTTTTGCTTCATCTTCACTCCAACCACACGCCTCCATAAATGCCTCAAACTGCATCTTGAAAGCGGTCCACGATGTAGTCCCATCGAATTGAGGAATCTTAACTCCTTCAAATGCACTTAATACCGCTGATGGATGACTGCTTAGAATTGACACCTCCTCCCGTAATTTGGAGATCTCGTCTTCAATGGCTAAGACTCGTTGCTCCATCTTGTTTAACCCTTTCTCAACAGCTTCTACTCTTTCTAGAGCTTTCTCAAAACCCTTTGCAAAAATCGATAAATTTTCTTGCATAGCGTTCAGAAGCTCTTCTTGATGGCGCGCTTTTTCTTCTTGACGGCGCGCTTGTTCATTTTGACGCCACGCTAGTTCCTCTTGACGTCGAGCTAGATTTACCATCGTTTGTTTTATTTCTAGCATGAGGTTTTCTCGTTCAGGCGTTGAACCAACTTCTCTACCATTTGTTTGGGCTGCAGCACCTTCCAACTCCGAGCGCTGCGCCCCCGCCTTCACCGGAGTACTCACTTCCTTCTCTGTCCTCGGCACTTTCGGCATTTTTCCCCAATCCCACTTCTGACGCCAAATGTTACGTGCTCGACGTTTCGTCACAGACGATGCGGGCTTGAGTTACGGGATTGGAAGAAATTATACGCTTATGCCGATTTACAGACTTCTGCTTTATTAAAACTTCGACTTACAAACGTGCGACAGCGCCCACGTAGCTCGACTAACGGCGTGATTTCTGTCTTCAGACCAGCAAAGTCCCAGCGTCCGACACTCACAAACTTCCGTTGTCGCGCAAAGTTTCACACTGTCCACACTATTTTAACGTACACAGCACTTGTTTGTGCGACTGTACACACTACACACTTTAGTCACTGACTGTACTTTGACTTTTCACCACTTTTACTTTCACTTTCTTTTTCTTCTTCCTTTTTCCACTTCGAACCACTTAAAACTCAGAACTCAGAACTGGCGGCTGGCCGGCGTTGTTCGGCTTATATAGCCCTAGAATTGGTTCTAGAACATTCAATTTCGATAGTCATTTCAACATTCATTTCGATCGTCTTGATTCCAGAACCTTCCTTTAAGGGTCTATGTCCTCGAGCTCGGTATTCGAAATCTGTCAAAATTTGACGTTATTTCGCTACTCATACTGGCACAGGCCGTCCACACACACATAGGTTGATTCTGCAGTGGTACCATTGAAATACGTTTTGCGCCTCTAAGAGCGAGAACATTCTTCAGCATAATAGAGATGTTCACTTTTGTACGTAGCGTTAACGTGGTAATGGTAAGTATTGTACTATAAAATAAAAAAATAAAAAATATTTCTTCTTACTTATTTATATGCGACAAGAGTTTCCCTTTTTCTTCAAGAAAAACAAATACTCTTTTAATTTTTTTGTAGAACATCAGTGAACACTGATCAGAGATCACATTTATAGGTACCTACCCTGTATACATAGAACACATCAAATAAACGTTTATTTTTACATTATTTAACAAGAACAGATTAAATGAAATCAAAAACTGGTGGAAATCGGTACAAGACTTCAAAATAAGCAGCAATTTCCGGTCTTGAATAATTCACATCAATACAACTAAACAGACCTGAAAGTGCCAAACTTAAAATGGCAATATCTCAAAAACTATCGATCCTAGAGTACTGGTTTATAGGGACAAATGATAGGCCTTGACGAGATCTACATTTCGGATAACCGTGTCACTTTTGACAGCTGTCATTTGAAATGTAAATCTCGTCAAGGCTTATCATTTGTCCCTATACACCAGTACTCTAGGATCGATAGTTATTGAGATATTGCTATTTTAAGTTAGACTCCTGTCATCTGAAATAAAGATCTTGTCTAGATCAGAAAGTATTAGCCGGGAAGAAGTCATGGCCCAATTTAACAACTTGCCCTATAGCAAAACGCGCTGAATACGCGCGCACACGCGCGTTCTCTGCACGTTTTCAGCGCGTTTGACTTGCGTACAAAATACGCGATACTAACGCAAGCATAGTGTGAAAAGGTTAAAATGATCCGCAGGCCTTGCATTCGCTAAACGTATGAGTTGCGTCCTCTGCGCGTATTCAGCGCGTAATCATAACCCAGAGAATAGTTTAGTACTTTGTCAAAATCCTAAGAAAATCCAGTTTTTTTTTATAAAAACACCGGATTTTCTCAGGATTTTGACAAAATACTAAATTTTTCTCTGGATTATGACCAGTATTTTGTCAAAGTAAGGGTTAGACAAAATCCAGCCGCCATACAAAATAAAAAGTCAAATATCTCGTCAAAGTAGTAGTTGCTGGTAGGGAGGGAGGATACAACAATAATAATGATGCAACACATGAAAAACCATAATAGTGCTATCAGCTCCCCCAACGAGCAACAGTTTCTACGCCAGAGCCAAATCAAAGCTCTTGTACGGCAGCCATTTTGAAAAATGGTGGATCCAGAAAACGAATCAAAAATATGGAATCAATACGTCAGCGACCTCCCACTTACTAAATTTTAGACTGATCGAAGCAATTTTTTTTTGGGCACCATTTTGTATCCGCCATCTTGGATTTTCATGACCACTGGAAGTTGCCCTCTATTATCTTCTATGATATTTCTTCGAGCACTTCCTACCTATCTCTTATCGTTTAAGAGATATTTGACTTTTTATTTTGTATGGCGGCCATCTTGTTTTTCACAATTTTGGTTTTTTTTTCAACTGCACGTGCTTTTGCCCAGGGTGTGCTCCAAAGTTAGTTCGAGGACCACCCGCTATCTATGATACCCGGGAATTGGCGGGTTTTTAAGATGGCTGCGAATCCTCATGGTCCTGGACCACCATATTTTTTTTTAAATAGTGACCCATAATAAGTATGTATACTAATTTTCATTTCTACCCGTCCGATTCCCACGGCAAAATTCAGAATAAATGGGTAATATGCTATTTATGCAACTTGCTGCGTAATAATAAGGGATAATGGTGTTAATTCAGGACGCACTATTACTAATTCTAATTCTTAGTAGCGCTGTCACTTTCTTAAATTTGACATAAGAACAGGATAGCAAACAAACACGTGACTTTGACATTCTTAATTTGACGTACGGCGCTTTAAATAAGGAATGACCATAGAGCGTGCTCACTAATTTTAATTAATTTAAGCAGTCTTATGTCAGATAAGAAATGTCAAACTCACGTATTTGTTTGCTATCCTGTTCTTATGTCAAAGTAAAGAAAGTGACAGCGCTATCTTAAAATTAGTTAAGAATGGGGCGGCCAGAATCGAGGGCAATGTTAAACTAAACATTTTTTTTTTCAAACTGAACAGCTTTCAAAAATGAACAACTTTTTTCATAACTGAACAACTTTTTTCAAACTGAACAACTTATTTTAAACTGAACAACTTTTCTGGAAACTGAACAACTTTTCTGGAAACTGAACAACTTTTTTCATAACTGAACAACTTTTTTCAAACTGAACAACTTATTTTAAACTGAACAACTTTTCTGGAAACTGAACAACTTTTCTGGAAATTGAACAACTTTTCTCAAAATTGAACAACTTTTCTCAAAATTGAACAACTTTTCTCAAACTGAACAACTTTTTTTAATAATTCGAAATATGAAAAATAAAATGTCCCGCCCATAGAAATTGACTCGAGCCGCTGACACCATTTGTATGGGAGGACCAATTTATTTTTCGTATTTCAACCTATGTTCTTTGTGGAAAGTTGTTCAGTTTCATGGGTAGAATTACACCCTATTTAAAAAATTGCTACATATTTTTTTAAAGTCCTAGTATAATATTATTATTATTTTACGTAATGTAAACTATTTCTACATTATGGGGTATGTGCTTGAAATAAAACCTCTTTTTATTGTATACTTATTTTACTTTTGTTCTATGGTACCACTGCAGTGACAGATTTGATTTTTACCTTGTAAGTATACAAGAAAAGATGGCGGAATTTTGGATGCGAGCGGCCGTAACCTCTCACCTTGACAGCCCGCAGGCGACTGAAAGAATGGAACGTCGTGCCTGTCGTAATATAGGTTGAATTTTGACCTGCGCGCGCCATACTAATTTGTATGACAAAAATGAGACAAATTATATTGCATATTTAATAACTAATTGCAATTGCTATTTAAATCGAATTATAAAACAATGACCATCTACGTGTTCTCTGTTCTTTTGCGATTAATTTGATGTAAGTATTGTTGCTTTTACGTCGCTCAAAAACTTACACTTAGTCAAGAGCTGCGTGACTATTTCATACTTTTTCATTGATTTCTCAAGCGTTTTTCTGTAATTTATTATATGACTGTATGTTATTATTATTTGATCTCGTTGTTCTCCATTTTATACTGAATAGAATGGTATAATGTTCTTATTAATAAAACTTTTTTGAAAGTACTAAACTAGTCAATTTCCGAAACTTGTTTAGCCGATTTCCCATACTTCCCTCCTTAATTTCGCTGTTCAACTCTTTTTATCGTCTGTCTCACTCTAGATTTTCTATTTCTTTCACTCATTCGCTTCCAGAAAATGCCAGACAGAATTTCTACAAAATTCTAACAAAATCTCGATGCATCCCGACGGGGCTCGAACCATGGCCTTAGTGCGTGGCAGACCGCCATACAAGCCTTCGCGCCAAAGCATCAGTTGTCAATACTGGCGAATTTCGGGTTCTCATGGAAGTTTTGACAGCCAACCATAGGTGACGTGACGACGGAGTATTTGACAAAGAGTTTGAATACCAGGGTCGTCACAATATGCCTGTTTATATTATAATTTACAAAAAAATATATCATTGAAAAAAAACTGTTCTCAGTTGGTTAGAGCGTCGGCACGGTATGCCGAAGATCCTACATAGGTTCAAATCCTACCCAAGTGTAACTATTAGCTTCTATATTTTTCATGTTTTGAAAAAAGACATCAGCAATGCCGACTTTGTTTTGTCAACTAAGTTGGCAACATTGTCACTGAACGAGTGAATGGTCGTCGATGTGAGTGAGGCCGCTTTCTTCTTTATTATATCGTCTCGAAGGCTAGTTAAGACTTTCTTATAATTTGCTCAGTGACTCGAGGCCGTTCATTGATTAGGTTCACTGATGGTGCGCTGGTAGAAATCGCTCGTGTCAGTGGCGATGAGTTGCCAAGATCGAGGCAAACGCTAGATTGCGCTTTTAATGATATACTTAGATTATCGTGATCTTTCAAAAGATATTCAGCGTTTAATTTATGATCGACAGATGTGTAAGAATGGTTAGGTATGCTAGAAGAAACGAAATTATATTTTAAAAATTCATTAATTTATTGTGCTTATCAATTTCGTACACACTTTTTAAATAAACAGCACACGGTCAAACCCGTGACTCGGAGTGATAGAAAAACATAGAATTTGCCAGCTGCCGGGCATGTTGTAAAAACCAGCTAAGTGATTCGACGGTTTCAGTGTATTGCAATGTAGGCGATGGGCTGACAACCCGTCACTAATAGCAATACCTACATAATCATCTGTAATAACCCTCAAAACTGGTCAGACGTGGCGGAACGACCTTTGTTTAGGTCGTTTTTTGCTCTGCCTACCCCATTTGGGATAAAGGCGTGATTTTATGTATGTATGCATTAATTAATTAATGTTCGATCTTCTTATCCAATTCAGACATCACATATACTTAAGTAGAATGAAAAATTGAGAAGACGTAGTATCTTGGTAAACTAATCAAAGACTTCAATTCTTTTATGATTATCAAGAAGAAACTACTTGCTCAATAGACTCATAGCAATAAATAGTTATCCATCCAATTCCATCAACACTTTCGCTGCCAACATTCAAATCATGCTATGGCCAAGCATTTTTATGGCCAATCCGTCAGAATTTGTCACTGGCAGCCAAGAAACAGTTGCAGTTACGCATCGACGGCTCACTTTTCTTTTTTCTTTTTATTATTCACTTGTATACGCTCCAGTGAAAGTGTATTTGTCATTTCGGTTTTAGTTTGTTTACGTGCCTTGTTTAGTAATAAAACAATAACAACATTTTGTAGAGTTTTTGTTATTATGATAGTTGCGTAATTTGCCAGCTGTGATCATCATGTTCATTGTTTAGAGATAAATGTATTTTGTTTGAACAGATATGTTTTTTTTAATACGTTGATATTTTAGATGATTAAATGTTTTCAAATAATAGAGAACTCGTTTTTAGGATATCAGATTCCTATGTTAAATGTGTCGTGCATTAAGTTTTATGTGATTTGGTGTTGCCTGTAACAAAACCTTTGAAAATAAAACTTAGGTAGGTATGTTAGTTAGGGTGATATCGCAATTTTACTACTATTTTGGAAACGTATCATAATTTGATATTAGGATAAATTTATTTATTCTGGATCAAGATCTCTCTGTCTATTTAATACTGAAGACCTCACTAATTAAGTAAATTACTTGCAATAAAAAAAAAAAGTGTGAACATTAGACATGACTGTACGATAACTTAGTCAGTAAAACAAGTACAGAAACACGCATATACCGGAATGTTTGTTTGTTATTAAAATGGCCAATTTATTTCTAGTTAGCTGTAAGCTATTAAAATCAGAGATACTTATGAAACTCGAGCGTAAGTCACGAAAACCGACCGAATTAAAATCAAGAGGCAGTCTTGGTCCCTTTTCACAAAATTACAAATACAATGTACATTGCTTGGTGGGTAGTTAGAGTGTTAATAAATCTCTCTCGTATCCTAAAGTTTGAACTTTGCGTTATGGGAAAACTTAAAATGTTCCAACTGCTTTTCTTCCTAGGTATTCTGTAAAAATCAGTTGTGGGATACGAGGGTTTGAAGTATTGCAATTTGCAATATAGGTGAACGGCTGACAATCTATCATTACCTACCTAGGATAGTTAAACACAATTTTTCTTCCCAAAACGCAAGTATGCAATGCATGACGTTAAATAAAATGTCAAATGTGATCTTTTATCTTTACTCAACTACAGTATGTATATACGAGCTGCGCAGTATAAATCAAAATATACGTAGATTTTTGAATCGGGCTCTAAGTGTCAGTCTGCCCGTCAACTCCTGCGCAAACGGCACGACCCACCAAGGTTGGTTGGATCATGAATCGCGTGGCACTTTATTACGGACGTTTTTGATAATGTTCCGATTGTACTTGAACGTGAAATATTTTAAGTAAATGTATTAATTAATGTTACGTATCCAATTTCTTGTAGCATCCAATAACTTGTCACTTGAAATCATAATATTTCAAACAAAAATCAAAAAAATAAAATAATTAATCCTAGACTTTGGCCAAGTCTTAATATTAAATTTCGAACTTTTTTTTAAATGCGCAAATTATTGCTTATATTTTAGCTGATAGGGCGCTTTTCCACTAGACGTCACGTCAACGGCAACGGCGACGGCACGGCGACGATCACGTGACAATATCTATGAGAATCGATGACATGCCGTGACGGTGCCGTGCCGGCAAGTGGAAAGGCGTGTCATATAATTTCATTGTTTTTCATACATTATCTCACCTACGATATCGTCGACGGTACCGTGCCGTCGCCGTTGCCGTTGACGTGCCGTCTAGTGGAAAAGCGCCCATACTTGTCACATTTTTACCTGTACTATGTAAGCCTAATAACGTTGCATATTTTGCATAATAATAGAAAATTGCCATGGCTAAATATGCTGACAAAATCTAAGACCTTGAACTACTTAACATGTACCATATTTTTCTGTACTGCGGTTTTCCGCATTATATTACATTGTCCATGCAAATTACACACCAACAACTTTACGCCAATTTGTCACAACAATAGCTTATTAGAAAAAAAAAACCTATTCACAATTTCACTCGTCTCGGCTGATTTGGCAGACAATAGTTGAAATTTTTCGGCTTTGGACGCACCTATCGGAACAGATAATTGGCAAGCGCCGGTAGAAATGCCATGAGTGGACTTCAGCTATGTGAGCTATGGTTCTGAAAGTAACAGCTGAAATCGTTGGTTTAGTTGTTATGAATGTAGCAGCATTTTAGTAGCACTAGTAAGGTAGTACCTAAGCTGTTAGACGTATTTCTAAGCATTGTTTGCAATACTTTTGCTTTACAAAAAAAAAAAAAAAAAAAACTATTTCTTTTATTTTTAGTTATTTGCACACTATTTGGGCTAAGATCATCTCAGAAAATTGGGTACCTCTAGGCGGATTTCGGCGCAGAGGTAGACCCCGAAAAAGATGGCGCGACGATCTGGATGCCTATCAGAAAGACTGGACTGAGGTTGCACCGCGGGGGAGGCCTTTGCCCAGCAGTGGGATCTTATGGGCTAGTTATAATAATAATTAATAATTTGCACACTATCTGCAGTGTCGTTTCTTTGGTTTGATCTTTGATCAAGTTTCTGTTTTTATTTTTATTTTCCTGAGCACATCTGTCTACGTTCATGAAATTTCCATGTCCCCTAGTTATAAGGTCTCTTAAAAAGAAAAAATTGTTGCTCAAAGTCACTTCTACTCTCTCTGATAGTCTGTTCTGTGGTCACACCCCACTATTGCCATTGTATTTAGACATTGTGTGGACGCAACTCGTGTGTTGTAAGTCTAATAGCCATGTGAATTGAAGTAAATAAACAGTCATCCATTCATTGAATAAGCTGTCAGTCAATGGGAGGGAACGGAGATGTGGGAACGCTAAATTTTGCGTATATTATGTACTAGCTGGTTTTCGTAGGTAGTGATAATAAGGCTAATACTATTGTATATTCTGTGTTTTAGAAAGCCAAGAGTTCGAACCAGTTTCATTTTAACACAAAATGTCCTGTCAAATCGATACTTAATATTTCTCTCAAAATTGAGATTGCTCTATAGATACGAGCCTGGTTTTTAACGGACCAAATTATAAAGTAGAACCCAGCCAAAATTAAAACGCGTGGAAAGTTCTATATTTCTGTTTACAACATAAAACTTTTTAGTTACAGAGTTTTAAAAATGCCTATACTAAAAACAAATTGCGTTACAATATTATGTCGGTGCAAAATTACCTCAAACAAAACCAGTTCTAACAAAACTGTTTTCGATCCGGCTCGAAGGACCAAAAGAAAGTCCTGTGGGGTCAACGTCTTGTGATCCTGCCGCTCCCACGGTCAGCCTGTAGTGTTGCCAGTAATCGGGATATATTTTAAAGACCGTCCCGTATTTTACAGTACCGATTTTCAGGTTTAAAGTTTAACGGAATTAAAATAAGACTTTATGTAGAGCTTTAAAAAAAATGGTAGGTAGGTATCAATCACTAACACAGAAAATATTATTATAACACTTATACTATAAGTACCTACTAACATAAAATAAAGATTTTTTTCAATAAATAACTAGCTTTCTGTCGAGTCCAGTAGTTTTTGAGCTTATAAAAAAAAAAACACGATCACACTCATAGCCCCCACTAGGATTCCCTGTATTGGAATGATGTATGTATTCATTACAAAAATAAAAATCAAACCTCTTTATAATATTATTAGTATATTAGTATTGATAGATTTTGTAACGATTTTCGTGTAGAAATTCATTTTTTCATATGCTCGCCTATAAAACATTAGGCATGATACAACATACAAGATACAAAATGATTGATTAGTAAGTGGCATGTCATTAGCAAAAAAGTTAAAAACAACCTTCATACTTTGACTACTGCAAAAAAAACAAGAGGTTCCGTTTACTGTTTATACCTATCTATTATATCGATAACCGAAGTCTGCAGCCTCGTTAGTAAAATATAACGAGAATCTCGGTCATATTACAGTTAAGCATATCTAGTAACCTTCTTAAGTCTATTTATGTCTTCAATATCAGTAATCCGTCTTCGGGAAGTTTCTTTAGCAAGTAAGGTTGTTCCTTGAATTTGAATAAAATAAGTTTGACGAATCTTAAATTTCATCATCATCGTATGATGATTATATTATGTCAGATAATATATCAGAACAATCAACTGTTGTGCCTCCGATGCCAGCTGGCGAAGTTCCATCAATCTGCCGCTGAATCTTCTAGAAGAAGAAAAGATCATACATTTTGTCTGCCACTTGTAGTATGTATAGAAAATGCCAACAGTTAGAGAGAGGCTCATATTCAACTGTGGATTTCTCGTGGCTGTATTGATTTGATGAATATAAATTTCAATAAAATACAGAAAAATAACATCAACTTTGTATAGTTCACCAACGAAGTTACGTTTTTAACTATAGAGTCTTATTTTTTGTCGAAGATACAAAAATCAATTGTATGGCCAAAGAAATAATTAATGTTGAGATCATTCTAGACCCCTATGATCTCATCTTTAAAGGAGTTATTTTATATGCCAAACGTGGTTTAGTTTTTGTATCATCAACGTCAACGGGTACAATAAAATGTACATCCAAATCGTAAAATCATTCAAATAAATTCGATGTTCTTGAACAAATGTATAGTATGGAGCGTTATTTAGCCCCAAACAAAGATATTTACTAAAATACAAATAAAGAAAGAAAGTTAAAAACGTAGCTTAACATCCGTGAAGCTAAACAGAACGTACCAATGCAGCCAACTGAGTCGAAAAAGAAAACCAAAAAGTTAAAGGATTACGATATTTTATTAAAAAAAAATAACAACTATAATAGTGCAACTAGCAGACATAACGTTCCATCTCAAATATGATTTCAATGAACCCAAAACGCAAAAGCCACAAAAAGGAAAAAGCAACCGACCTCATTAAAATAATTTTACACACCTCTGCATTATTATATCAACATAATGTATCAAGGAACTTGCGTTTAAAGCAAGAAAATAATCCCAAGGGATTTAAAGTTGTATGGAAATCCTTAATAGCCCAAGGGTTATTATGTGATTTGAATTTGGAATGTCATGTGAACTACTAAGAAAATAATTTTCAGAAAAAAAAAATATGGCTGTGTGTGTATTAAAACTGTAGCCACACTCGCCTTCTGCGCCTCCCGGCGAGTGTAAAAAGGCTGTATGACTAGTTATCTGTATGTGCTCTTTGCTTTGTATAAAAAAAAAGAAACTAAAAAAAAGAAAACGCGGTTTGATTTTGCAAAAGTTTTTCTTTCATTGATTATTACTTCCATTTCAATAATTATGTTTATAAATGTTTTATTTATTACTTCGATTACTTCACTATGTAGTTAATCTTCTTTTACTTTAACTTTGAAAATACATACATATAATCACGCCTTTATCCCTAATGGGGTAGGCAGAGCGTTAACGACCTGGACACAGTCGTTCCGCCAACTTTGAAAATGGCATCTTATAAGTCGAACACAACTAAAGATCCATCTTAATAGCAAATTATATCGGGTGCTTCAATAAAAATCTTTGGTGCTTCATACAAAAGGCATCTAACTATCAAACTCTACAATTGAGACAATCATTCCCAATCCTTTATCCATTGACTGCCAACCGCAGAACTCGAATTCCGATCGCCTTTTAAAGACTCAATGGATATTGAATTAAGCTATATTACCTGCCAGGTCTTCTAATCGGAATTACAGTGGGTAATTTATAAAAGGTATCGTCCAATCTTACTGCACCCGCCCCCGTGTGTTCGTTAGTGGAACTAAATAAAGGAGAGTAAAGATTCGCTCCACCGCCATTTTGGATTGAGTCTGGAAAGTATGGATGCGGTATGGGCTCATGCTATGGGGCAGATTCGTTATACCGCTCTGATTAAATGTTTGATTTGTAAGTAAGTTTTTTTTTAATTTTCATGAAGATATTTTTTCGTGAAAGTTGTTCTGTTAAGTTATGAAACAAAATTACACCCTTCTACGTTTGTATTTTTAACTGTGCCAAAGACTTTGCTTCTTTTCTCTCTCGCTCTTGCTTGCCTACTTATTTTTACGACGCTATAAAATTCTACGCCATTTTGTATTTGCGGCCATGTTTTCTTGACACTCATATCGTCTACTCACCTTGTATCAAGTTGGACAGGTCAACTTGACCCAAACCGACTTCTATTATAGCTGACAAGATTTCACGCGACCACTGAATCTATTTTTCCTCTATAAGGGAGTTATTATATTACCTACTTTAGGCGAATTCACAAGCTCATAACGCTGCTGTTGTTTGCCTGCCTCTTCCTTTCTGTCAGACCATGCTTTGGGCGATTTAATGTAGATAGATGTTCTGTGACCAGATTTTCAAACACTGCAAGCCGATGTTTTTATGGCTGTAGCTTTCGGTTTCCCAACTTTGTCCGGGACCTTTTTAAACTCTTCGGACTAGTTTTTCCACTAAAACAGTACAAAACAAAACCGCCTCAAATTTTTCCAATCTTCCTCTGTCGGACATTGACAAACGGTTACACCCGCCCGTGGGCCGCAGACTCCAATTATCGTTTTCACACATCTCGCACTTGGCATGTTTATGCATCGATGGCGTCTGCCAATAGTCCAGTAAATCTAGTAAAAGGTCTCACATTAAAGAAAGCGTAGTAAAATAAAACAATATTGACATTAACAAAATAAAATTATCAAAGCCTTTTACGATATTTTTCATATTTAACCATTGTTTGCTAATCTATGCAACTTTTTTTCCGGAGTTGTTTATTTTTACATGTTAGGAATATTAATAAAATATCTACAAAAAGTATCAAAGTCATCCTGCATTTCATTATGAAGCTTATCTTTTTCTCAGGATTAAAAATCTTACCTTTGTAAGAAAAATAAAATGTCGTTTTTTTGTAAGAAAACCAAGATCCCCACGTATACATTCTAGTGCGTTTTTTTTTTTATTTCTTAAGTTTCAAATATTTTTGACAAGATTTTACAAAGAGTTTGTTACTTTAAAAGTTTTAGTTGACTTTTTAATATTTTGTTCCACATTATTTCTTCTCTCTCAATTCAATATGACACGTTCTATACGAACATTTCTAGATTTACCGGACTACAAAGGCTAAACCTGTTCCAAGCAGCGGAGGACAATATCAAGGACAAAGGTTCATTTCGCTGACTGATTTGCGCATTCCACTTTTGAAATTTTAACCGAGGTTTCTTTTTTTTATTTGCGTGGCGTCGAATTCCATATTTATAGTATATTAGGCAACGAGGGAATAAAGCAGTGTCTAACGTCACGGGCAGCATATTGAATCCTGAGCGGAATGAAGGATCCTACGATTAATTCCCGAGCGCAGCGAGGGAATTAAGTGTTTAATTCCTGAGCGAAGCGAGGGAATTATGACAAGAATCCTGAATGTAGCGAGGGATTCAAGTCTGCCCAAGGCGAAGACACATTTATTCCCGAGGAGCATACTATATTTTACACACCTACTGCACAGATTACTTAGACGGTGGCAGGCGTCTGTAAGATAATAAAGCTCAGAAATATACCTAATCATGTAATATTGATACATAAATAAATATTGAAAACATACCAGAAGCAACAGATCCGAAAGTCAATTCACACTCACTGAACTACACTTCACGTTCACAATCCACTACCTACGTATTTTTCCAAAAAACTAATTGATCGTATTTAACATATTCAACATTAATAACAAAATACGATAAAATACTAGTCACAATGTCTTCTGGAGTCAAAATATTAATTTCACTCGACAATTTACGAAATGGAAGTAATAATCAATGAAAGAAAAACTTTTGCAAAATCAAACCGCGTTTTCTTTTTTTTAGTTTCTTTTTTTTTTATACAAAGCAAAGAGCACATACAGATAACTAGTCATACAGCCTTTTTACACTCGCCGGGAGGCGCAGAAGGCGAGTGTGGCTACAGTTTTAATACACACACAGCCATATTTTTTTTTTCTGAAAATTATTTTCTTAGTAGTTCACATGACATTCCAAATTCAAATCACATAATAACCCTTGGGCTATTAAGGATTTCCATACAACTTTAAATCCCTTGGA
>JARACY010000433.1:0-95085 GCA_029255725.1 Scrobipalpa atriplicella
CTTCGAAAAAGAAATACAGTGGTTAAAAAATCCATAATTGGGCCAAACTCGAGTTTAACCCCTTTACACTGGAGGCACAGATTTATACCCATTTGCGAATTCATCAAAAAATAAATTACTGCGCTTTGTTTACCTAAAAAACGGTTCACCGAAATATTCCCCTCATTATCTTGGCGGAAATTCTATTTTCAGCCCTTTGTATAACTTCATTGGGTCGGGGTCAAAACCCATCATTGCGTCAACATCAAACACGACCCAGGAGAGTTTCTATCGATTGTAATATTACGGATTTTTGTCTTTATTGCCCGGGAGAAGTCGGGTTAGAATAGGATCACCCTGTCCCTTACCGAAAGTGCCGTAAAATTTGTCGAATGCTAATGAGTTAGAATAGCACCATTTCCGTCGTAAAAGTTAGTTAAGGAGCAAATCTAACAAATGGACTGCAACATTCTCGTAAAAAAACCTTTTTACAAAAATTTAAATAGGTACACTAAATTATTTCCCACAAAGATAAATAAGTGAAAAAAAAAAGTTTAATTGTAAACCACGTGTGCATAATTTTTGTAACTCAGGATTCGGTATCAATATTCAGTTGTAAGAGCTGAATTAACAAGCTCCCTGGGGAATCCTATCAGCGCTGCTGTGAAGGCAGATCTGGGACAGATCCGGGGCTGAATATTATTTGTAGCGGGAGCACAGGATAGTGCTGTGGATTCACGTGACGGACTTTAAAATATTTTGGTTTTTCTTCTTTCGTATGAATTGTTGAATATACAAACGACCCAATATACCTGTGGAAAGTGCAAATACGCACCAGAATCTTGAGGAAAAAGCGCGTAAAACCAGAGAGTATAAAACCCTCACCGAAGACCCTATGCATTTTGGTACAGCGACGGGCTGCCCTGTCCTCGCCAGAGTCATAGTATCTTTGCCTCTCCGCGTGTCATGTAACGTTGATGGCAGAATAAACGCCGTACAGCTGACTGGCCGCCTTCTCATTTCTGTCACCTTCCGCGCCCATCTTACAGCTGTTGAATTTGCAAAACTAATTAAATTAAATTAAATTTAAAACAAAAGTTTCAATAGACAAGGCGGCTGTACATTATGATAAGCATTTTATAATTAAACTGTGTTAAATTTTCCAGCAGGTTCTCTGGTGTCAGGAGCGGCAAACGCGCGTGTACGAGACATCCTCTGAGGGCACTTTCAGCTAAAATTACCCAATTTTAAATTACAAGGTATAATATGCGAGCAATGAAACTGAAGTTTTGGGAAAACCGGTGAGAAATTTTTTTATTAGTCTGGGCATTCTTTTGTTTTACGTAGGTAAATCAGGTATTTAAATTCGTCCCTCGTGGGATTTTCATTTCTGAGTTCTAGGTACAGAAATTTCCTGGAAATTATGGGCTGTGTACCCTGTTATAATTTGGCGTAGCTTTCATAATTAATGAGATGATAATAAATACGCTTACCTTATTTGGATGTATTAAAAAGCCTATTTTTATTATTTTTTATGTCTACCTACCATTATGACTGTTTAATCTGAAAGACGTAACTTTAATCTATTGCACCAACTTACCTATATTTTGCGTCAGACACATTCAGAAACTCCCTTCACATATCCTGGGAAGTAATTAGTCTCAGCTACAAAGTCATTGCTTTAACTAGAGAAGGTAGTAGAGAACACATTTCGTGGTCTACATTTCCTCATGTTCGTACCTTACACTCTACGATGTAGCGGTAGTTATAAGCTACGGTGTTGATAGGTGGAATTGTAATGTGAAAATTTGAATTTGTGCTTTGAAACACCGTGTATTTTTACTATTTTTTTTAATACTTAAATATATATTTTTTTAGTAAAATAGCAATCAAGTAAATTACAGTTCGGCATATAATGAGGAGGTACTGATAATTTAACGTAAGTTTGTAATAAAACTAAAGGTATATATACCTAATTGTTCCAAAAGACTCGCCTTTAAACAACCAAAAGTAAACACAAAAAAAAAAATCAAGCCTCTTAAACTTTATAATTAAAAAAATATATCATTATCATAATTATAAAACCAGCAGTTGGGTATTAGAAACTACAGAAAGCGCAGTGGTATCTCCATAATATAAACATCGACACACAGTGCAAACAGTTCGTCATTTAGGAACTGTACTTTAATAACGGGCCACTAGCAAAAGCTACTTTTAATGCTACTAGCAAAGACCTCGTTACACAAATATTAATGTTACGTATAACACTCAAATGAAAAGCGGAAACTGAAACGTACGAGGACTGCACTATTAAATATTTCATCAAACTATAGCTGCTTACTGCTGACGAGTATATTTTTTGTTTATATATGTCAGCGTAAAATTTTAACAACTGTTAGTTTACAAAGTTACTCGTCAGTTTATAAACTTTCGGTAAGGGACAGGGTGATCCTATTCTAACCCGACTTCTCCCGGGCAATAAAGACAAAAATCCGTAATATTACAATCGATAGAAACTCTCCTGGGTCGTGTTTGATGTTGACGCAATGATGGGTTTTGACCCCGACCCAATGAAGTTATACAAAGGGCTGAAAATAGAATTTCCGCCAAGATAATGAGGGGAATATTTCGGTGAACCGTTTTTTAGGTAAACAAAGCGCAGTAATTTATTTTTTGATGAATTCGCAAATGGGTATAAATCTGTGCCTCCAGTGTAAAGGGGTTAAACTCGAGTTTGGCCCAATTATGGATTTTTTAACCACTGTATTTCTTTTTCGAAGCTCTACAACTTGTTTTGACTTTTAGTTTGACACGACTAATAGTTTTGGAGATATCGTTTGTGAAAAAGGATCAATGTTACCAAATTGTTATAATCATTTTGTTCAAAAAGGTTTATATTGACTTTAACATTTAAAGTATGTCACTCCTCAATAATGATTTTGTGAATAATGGTTAAACTCGAGTTTTACAATGGACTTTTGCACATGGTGATTGGTGTAAATAAATAAAACTGTACTTTAATCGTTTTGCACAAACAAAAATATACTGTGAAAAGTGGATAATGTGGACTTTGATCACTTTTCACAATATTTATCCTACACAATAATTCGTGTAAAAAGGTGAAACTATACTTAAATCGCTATAAATGTCAAGTTAAATCGTTTTTCACGTTATATGTTCGTTCGTTTTTTTAAAGTCAAAGTACACTTTGTTCTGTATACACAAATTATTACAATAATAATTTTGTGGTAAGCGATGAAAGTGCACAGGACGTGCGGGGGTGAGGTATTTGCGGGGTGCGGCGCACTAACCGAGTCGAGCGGAAACAGCGAGAGGAAAAGGTTGCGCGCTATTGCTTTGACGCGTCCGTCAATTTACGTATTTATGTTGAGTTTAATCGTTTTGCACAAAATTATTTTAAATGATCATTTTGTATTTTCTGTAATAAATAAGGGTTTAACTCCGAATGTTGAAGTCATCAATACTATGGTAAGTGTAAAAATAAGTATTTATTAGTAATTTGTCAATCTTTCGATAAGTTAATATTGATTGTAAGCAAGCAGTGACGGGCAGAATTTAATTTAATAGTTAGAAAGTTTTCATATCTAAATTATCTTTATTTTTTACAGAGGAAGATCAGCAACCTATATCAGTTTGCCGGAAGCTGTCTTTTACAACAGTATACTGGGTATATACAAACGTGAATCTTTAGATTGTATATCCATAATTGACGCTTGCCGATATCGTCCGAAAAAATAAAGACTTGGTTTCCTTGTTCCCATATCTTGGCCAAAGAGAGAGACCCAAGAATTTTAATTTTATCCTGGACTAAAATCTAATCCTGAAGTGGCAACTTTTGATCCAGACTTCAAAGATGAAGTGAGAGAGCTCGAGGATCTTTAGCTTTTTTGTGAAATTTGTATAGTTTGTAATTTTTTGTTATTTTATCATGCTTTTTATTCATTTCTTTGTGTCAAATTGATATAATTTCACGCCTTTTATTCGTTTCTTTGTCCTAGTAACAACATATTCTAAAATTATTGTCTTTTATTTCACTTAGTCCTAAAGCTTTTAAATCAAAACTCTACAGTTAGTAAGATTTTTTTCTTTTTACACCAAGCTTTTTAACTTTTACTATTATTTTGTACGGCGAAATCTGAGTTTAACCGTTATGCACATTGTTGATTCTTGTGAAAAGCGATAAAAAAAATGTTTAAACATCAATATCTTTTCACTATTCCCACACTTCAAGTTCATGTTAGAGTCAGTTTATAGCCCTTTCCTTGTTGTAGATGCTGAAGGTTTAAGTTTATAAAATATTTAGATCACTAACGGACAAAATTTACTTTTAAGTGTTTTTTTTGTCTCCTGAACATTTACTGTTTTTGAGTTTAACCCCTTTACACTGGAGGCACAGAAATATGATGATGAAATACTCCAAATAAATGTAGGCTCTAAAGAGTTTTACTGTTTCTTATTAGTTAGCATTACATTGCCTCTATAAAATTAACTAGTAGAAAATGAATGGATTGAAAGACTTTGGTCTGTCAATTGTACAGGAGATCCTAAATTGAGGACCAGGAATCATTAACAATTTAAGTAGTTTTAATTGTAACGTCATTCATGATGTGCAAAATTGTTAAAAAATATAATTCAATTTTATTATTGAGATGACTATCAAGAAAAAAATCTTATTTTAACAACGCTGAAATGTATAAATAATTAATACTAAATACGCACTGATACACAGTGGATCAGTTACTGGAAGCCTTCGGGAAACGAGCCTGGTCTTAGCCAAAAACCTATAAGTATGGGTATAAAAGGCGGATAGCAATCACAAAGATCAAATAATCACACATAATATTTAACGTAGTAAACAGATTATTTAAAGCCGTTTTCGCTACCCTTCACACAAATGTGAATGGGGCATTTCAGTCCAGCATGGAAGTAAAAGTCAAATAGCATCTAAAATGTATGCATAATTCTGGTCCGGCAGAATTGGAGGTGTACTTGAGAGGCCACCCGGACTTAATCACATTTGCTGCTAATTGCCGAGCAATTTGCCGGAGTGCATCTCAGCTCCAAGACCAACTCAGGCATCCGACCCTTGATTCGGAACAGTTTTGTGCTAATGAACTAATGGGTCAATTTATAACGAAGAATTTATTCAATAGAAACACAAAAAGCCGATTATTTTAATAGTGGTACCAAAGAATAAGACATAAATTTTTGGTTCTGTTCTCGAGGAAATTGGTAGGTACTGCAGAATGCAAAATTTGCCTGTCCATAATATAAAATACTTATTCCATACATATAGTCACACCAGTATATCTTACGTGGTGGGTAGAGTGTGAACGACCTCATATTAAGGCGTTTTAGCCACGTCTAACAAGGTTTGAGTGTATTTTTTAGACGAAACGAAGTCACTGTATCATCAATTTATCAAAATACAAATGAACAAGGAATATAATCGGTTGTCAAAAAATCGTTACAAATAACAATGAAATAAACAATGCAGACAACAATAAGTAAGAATGAGAACTATTTTTAATTTGATTTATTATTCCACATTATTAGTTCAAGTTTCATTATCTTTACATCTGCACTACTTAAATGCAAATTAAGTGGAACAGGAATCATTGTTCTTCTTTCTTCACTTCACCAGATAATGATATCGATACGTGAAACAAAAATGGAACTGCGAGTGAATTTCTCCAATGGTTCAGTTTCATTGTACAAAATAAACAATACCGGTGTAGCAGTTACTGATTACGGTGGAATTGTCGGTGCAACTCGGTATCGGTACAGTGGAGCCAATCACGGAGCATTCTCAGCAGCCAGCCTTGCAAATAGAGCTTGAACTAGAGATTGGTTGTTGAGGAACGATATTCGAATTTCGAAATTTGTTACTTTATTAATTAAAAGTTGTATGGAGACAAGCATTTTCATTAGCACTAGGGGCGTAGATGCAGCGGAGCGGCGCGGCGCGGCACGGCGCGATAAATGATTCTTTGTATAAAATGTTGAGACGTACCGCAATTGATAGGCTTGAACTAGAGTCGGAATGGTATTCAAAATGGAAATTCTTAGAGATTTTGCAGGTTTAGTGCTGCATCTCCAAAATTGTGGTAAAGCACCGTAAAGATAAAGGCTTTTGAAAGTCGGTGGTCCATATTCTATTATATATTACCTACCATTCGTTTTTAACTCCGCTATGAACCACCACAAATTTTAATTTGAGCTCCGCAATGATTATATATCCTTCAGCCCATAGTTACAGCTAGAAACTAATCAAGTAGAAATTGAAATTACTTATTATGGCATTATGTATCGAGCTGGTGAGAACAAAATAAAACAAATAACATTTAAAATTAAAATAAAACACAAGAAAATCAAAAGTATTGTCGTATCTCTAGATAACCACGCGCTTCACATTTCCATTCAGCGGATAGCAAAAGGAGAAAATATTGATATTGAACTCAATGCCGTTCACAATAGCAGCTTAATTTCACTGAACGACGAGAATATAAGTAGTGCTTGCGGTTTTACGAGATGAGGGATGTAGAGTATTGAGTCTCTATGTGATTACAGTATCTGATCGGGGAGATTGTAGTTACAATTGGTTGTAATCCCTCTGTGGTAGGCACATTGGATTTTCGAACAATCATTTAATAACCCCTTCTTTTTGTTTTGCTGTAGTCGGTTAAAAAAGTGTGCAGATAACCCGTCACTACAGCAACATCATCATAATCAGCCACAACAGCCACAAAATTGAGGGTATATGCCATGCTCACCACGCTTGGCAGGCGGGTTGGTGAGCGCAGTAGAAGTTTTCCATTCAGAGGGAACGCTGCTGCCCATTGCCTGGATTTATCCCTTAGTCGTCTTTTACGACACCCACAGGAAGTTATGGGGTGATGCTATTCTAACTCGGCACCACACGGCAACACCACACAGCAACATACAATAGAAATATTCCAACGCAGGGTAATTGACCAGCACAGAAATTTCTGGTCAATAGCGAATTTTCCAAAATTTTAATGCCCTCAATACAACTTTTGATATACGTCTCATACTGTCATCGTTTCAGATTTCCTGATCCATATAATAAACACCAAAAATAGCACAAAGGGTTAAAAGCAAAAACTTCTTCAAGACGTTGTTATCTACCCATCTCAGGTTCCCACTGAAAAGGTTATTTTAATAATAGCGGCAGAATTTCAAAGGTGATTTTTCAGCTTCTCGTTTTAAGCTGAAATTTTTCCAAAGGCTTTTGTCTCTGTGCAGGCGAACGGGCAGTTTCAGGAATATTTTAATTTCCGGCGACTGCTATCTGCATTGGAAAGTATAGACTTTCAAGCCGATCGCCTGGTCATTTTTGAGACAAGCATTGTGAAGCTTTCATTTGCAAACACGTTTTTGTAGATAGCACCAGCTCGAGTTCAATCGCTTTGAAAGTTTTTTTATAGCTGCGCTTCATATGCAGGCTGCAAGCATCGTTCAATTTATGTTGTATAATGTAAAAATATGTTTGTTATAAATTTATAAGGTGTTATTTGTTTTCTTCTTCACAATTTCATAATTAAATTTTACATAATTATAATGTAATATTAATATTTTTTACTAGTACCTAAGCGTAATCTAACCCGTAAAATGAGAGTAGAATAGAATTTAAGTAGAATAGAATGGGATGTACCTAATAAATTATAAATAACTGTATTCTTAATTTTCAGAAATATTATAACTATTAGACATTTTAACGGGTTCTTACCACGATTTATTTGATTTTTGAGTTCCCGATATTTCGATGCTGTTACAAGCATCCTGATCACGGGTAGACTTAAAATGTCTAATAGTTATAGTGAAAATAACCGCGAAAGTTTAAAATTCAGAAATATTAACTAAAAATTATCCTTTAAGTACCTATCATCATTTCAGAAAGTTTACAAATTTTTGAAACTTGTGATTTTTCTTTTCATAATTTTTTCCAATCTAGATGAAAACAATAAGAAAATACCTTTACAATATAAATTGTTCAATTCGCTTACGGAAAACCCCGTTTGGTCTTATTTCTTTGTTTCTATTTGGCACGCTTGCCAGCCTATAGTTGCCAGCATTTAGCAACTCCAAGCAACCGTAAGGTATCGTTTGCCAAATGAGTTCCTTAGTAATTTTATTGGTGTTGACTACACGGCTAGTAATTCAGCAGGCTAGCAATTACTATTTTTATAATTTTTAAAAATCATTTATGATTGTGGTATACCTACTATTAGGTTTAAACTATGGAAGAAAATAATATACTGCTATTCATGTGTATTGTATTGATATAATATTTTCTACACACAACAGAGGACACATAAAAAAGACAGCACAACAGGTGCAGCTTATTTAAAAAAAAAATCTCATATAGCCGACCTACGAGTTACCATTTACTTCCTAGCTAGTGGTTTACTACCGGCAAAGGAATACGTACTTGCTTGTAGATAAGTAGAAGAATCGCCTGGAATGCGACACCAAGCAGGTTGCTGGATTTCACCAATTTTATTAAATGATGGTTCGCCTTTGAGTTTCTGAGTTGGACTCGCTCACATTTTAGTTGGCTCTGCCCTATTTACCTTAGGCCTAGACTAAAGAACAAACCCATTAAAATTATCAAAAGTAAAATTTGCATTACGAATCAAAAACCGAAATCACGTTCAGCACAGCAACTTCATAAGTTAAAAAGTAAATCAATATATTGAAAGAAAAAAGAAAACGCAAAGAAAACCCCACTAAGTGCTTCTTTTCTGATTGTAGCGTCAGCAGCAGACAACGCACGATTTACTCTGCTCACGCTAGATTAAAACCAATCGCAATTGTAGACGTTACTCTCAGAATTCTTTTGTCTGATTCTTTACAGTTTCTTTTCGTTTACAAACACGACGCTGTTTTAAAATGGTTGCTGGTTGTAATAAAAACCTTTTATAGGGTCATTTTCTGCGTTTTACAGGTTTCTCAACCATAAATGGTTCGAATGTTCCATTATTTGGTATGACGATAATCCTTATTGTAGTCTATTATTACAAACCTGTAGTTTCTCTAAAGATAATAATGCTCTATCAATCAACTCTAAACTTTTTTTATAAAATACAGTTACTATTTAGAGACAGTTTCTTTAATGTATCTGAAACATTGTCTTTTATAGAAATAATTAAAAATGTACGTATCTAATTTTTATGTATTATTATATTTTTCCGCATAGTATTATACAGGGTGGTCAAAAAGTCGTGGATCAAACGAAACAGGGAGATAGAGGAGGTAATTTCCAACAAAAAATCTTTCCCCAGCATGGCCATAACTTCATTGCACGAAAAGATATGAATTATTTTAGTTTTTTCAATGAAATTACCGAGTTTTTTTACAATTTAATCTGTAAAAAATTAAATTGATTAAAAACAATAAAACAAATGCTGTTGTATTATTAGTCGATAATGTATCAATACTACAAAAATTGTTTTGCAGCTCTTGGTATCAAACTTAACGAGCAATGATTTTTTTTCCGTAAATTTTGAAGCGTTACAAAAAATTACTTCACACTTTAAGAGCACTTTTTGGAAAAAAAATGTATTACAGAAAAATGACCTTGTATTAAAAAAACTTGCTGGTTTAATGCTGATTCAAATGAGGTACAACACTTTACTCTTTGATCTTTAGTTTTGGATTTATGGTCGTTTTTTCATATCAAGGTGCAAATTTCATTAAGTTAGCCTTATTTTTAAATTTATTAGTTTATCATAAACTGCTAGTTTTTTGTACGTTGGTTTTTGTAAAAGTCTATGGGATTTAGGTCGGGTGACCGGGGTGGCCATGCAATAGGTCCGCCTCGACCAATCCACCGGTTAGGTTAGGTTAGGTTAGGTTAGGTTAGGTTAGGTTAGGTTAGGTTAGGTTAGGTTAGGTTAGGTTAGGTTAGGTTAGGTTAGGTTAGCACATTAGCACATAAGCACATACATTTATCATTTTGTGGGCTTCGAGATACAAACTTTTTGTGTTTTGGCATTCGCCTGTTTCTAGTTTTGAATTATGAATTTAAAAAAAATAAAGGAGGGGAGAAAATACTTTCTCCCCTAGGGGAGAAAGTAAATCCCATATATTTTTGCCGCCCGCATATTCGTTCGCTTGGATTTACGTACTTTCTTCCCTTTTTTCAAGTAAGAACTAATATACTTTCCGAATAGGTGTAGTATAAAAAATATTCTGTTAAGATATTATACCGTATAAGAATGTGTTGCTTGAAAGAAGATTTTTTTTTAGGTAAAATAAGACTGCCAGGAAAGAATTGCAAAGCAGCCTTCCAAAAAGTTTGAAAAATGCAGCGTGTTGTGAAACTACTTTCTCTAAGGATTAACGGCAAAGGCCAAGTAAAGGTGCTCTTACATTACCTATCAGCAATAACAATAACCAACAATTGGTTGTTTTGTTTCTAATTTATTGAAAACAATATTTTTGTTAAAATTAAAGTAAAACACGGTCGTACTCATTTTGGAAAAATTGGTCCTGTTGGCGACAGGTTTCGGAGCATGCGGAGCTCCTTTATCAAGACGAGTGCGGAAGCGTAGTGGACCCGGCCACTACTTTTAAATAGTCTAACAATATTTTTGATTGATATTGGGCGACCGTCAGCCAAACGGAAATTGCAATATTTTTTTTTCTTCATTCTGTTTGACAGGTACGATTGTCAATTTTTTGCGCGATTTTTTAGAACACAACGGAAAAATCATGCAAAGCTAAAAATATAAGTTATTGCAATCATGGAAAAGGACAACTTTGGCAAGTTGTAGCTTTAATTTTCTACGACAGTATAATTTTTTTTATAATAGCCCGTACTCATCTGTCATTTTTTTCTAAACCTCAGTTCTTTCCACCTAACAAACACGCGTCAGAAAATAATGCCGCCATTTTGCTTCAACGTGAATGGACAAATCAGCGGAGTAAATAAATCGTAACATGATTATTGTATTGCGTGTTGCGCACCGCTGTCGGGTTGTTGGAAGATAGCATCAGGATTTTTTTGTTATTTGCCGGGAAAACACGCTGTCATTGTGTACCAGTCAATGGATATTGCAACGAGTAGGATGAATAGGTTACTTGTTGTTTCGTATTTAATCTATGATTAAGCATTTGCCTCAGCTGCCATAATATTTAAATACCCTTTCAACGAAAACTCAAACCATCAAGACAAATACAGTCATACCGAAAAGGTAGTTTTCTGGAACTGCTATCAGCCTATCAAAACCAAAACTTATATTACTCCGCAACTTGGGAACTTTCTACGCCCTGAGGGCAAGGCATTGTTGTTCAAAAAGTGAGCACAAACAAACAAACAGTTTCCAATTTAATCAATCCGAGCTACCGTTCTCCCGAACAATGCAAACGAAGACTTATGTCAGAAACATTTTATCAGGATACGACATGGATACATTTTTGCAACGCAGCATTGACGCATCAGTAAATTCTAGATATAAAAATAGAAATATGGATAATTAAATACTAGAGACACATTTTCATATATTGTTCTATTTAAGTACTCCAAATAACTTTAATACAATACAATACAATACAAATATACTTTATTGCACAAAAAACACAGAAATTACAAATTGATTACACAGAGAAGTAGTACAATTGGCGGCCTTATTGCTAAGGTAGCAATATCTTCCAGGCAACCAGGCAGTAGGAGACAGCGGAATAGAAAATATTGACGCGGGTCAGTGCAACAAAACTAAATATAACATTTATAAATACTTAAGATTATAACCAAATAACAATACAATTACTATAAACTATCTAAATAATATAAATATATATATATATATATATATATAATAAAAATATATAATACATGCATACCATACATACTATACTTTCATACACAACTGAATGGAGAAAAATAAATAATATAATTTTTAACGTCTATTGAAGATTGGTCGGGAGATAAATATGTTTTTTATGGATTTTAGTATTTTGTGTAAAAATAAAATTAATATTTAACTCTAATAAATATCAACCAAAATTCATTGTAAACATGTAGGATTGTTTTCAATGTATTATAATTTAAATAAAGGGGCATGATATTTATAAACTGAAAGGTTTGTATTTGTAGGGGCATGGGCATGTCCCTGTGGGTGGGTGGGACGCAATATTAGCCTGAGCCAAAAAAAAGCTAATAATCTATGCTTTACAGTCAATTTTACAGTTTTTACTGTACTCGTAGTTTAAGTATAACTTTTACATTTTTATCAGAATTCAACCACTTAAACACACTTTAACAGTACGAAAGAAGAACTTGATACATTCTATATTTTTATTGCTCCCAAGCACGAAAGTTAAACACATTCACAACTTTATATCTTCGTCAGTAACGCAGTTTTCATTTCGTCCACTTTAATATTTTATTACTGCTCTACTTAGCCGCGCAGAAACTTTTATAATGGTTCTGGAGCGACGCCAGAGATGGGGGCGTTGTATTATATTGTATAACAGAGTAGACACAGACGTGCGGCGTAGTAAAAAATATTTCTGTAAATGTATAAAATGTTAAATAATTAGAACTTAAAACGTTTATATATATGGGATAGTACTATGGGCCCTGGTTCTGAGTACGGCCCTGCCTTGTTATACCAACACCGGCGCGCGCAGCGCGTTTGGGTGATTGTCTCTGGATGTCAGCAAAGAGTATAGTAACACTAGTCTGCAGCTCTCACGATCGTTTTCATGATCAAATGTTGTTGCTTAAGTATATTGTGCTGTATTTATCATTCCCTTGTGTGCTTTCTATGCTTGTGCTAGCTCTGTAAATTGCATTATATGTGTGGACAATAAACCTGCCGTGATTTAACCGATTTGCTGTTTACATCATCACCCGGTAGGTCACCCCACAGTACAAAAATACGCCTTTGTTACAATTAGTTTGCCCTTAAATAAATCAAAACTACCACACATTGACGCTTTTCAAATCCTGATCACTTCTCATAGCAGCAGCTTCTGTTTTTCTTTACTCAAAGTAGGAACCTTTTCTTTGACTGCAATATTCGTTCCCTTTCAAGTCAAGATCAAGTACTTACTCAGGTAAGTATTTGGAATTTTTATCAAAAACGACTCAATTCATTTCAAAATCCTGTCTTATCTTTACAATCAACTAGGAGATGGTACGATATTTTACTACCACCTACAATATACGATATTGTATCATAGTACTAGTACTACAGTGACCTCGTGTGTTTCCTCTGAACCCGACAAACCGCATCTCTCGTGTAAATGGAATGCAGAGAGATTTCTCCAATCCTTGCGAGGAATTTTAAACAAAAGCTTTAGTTCTAACCGAAATCATATTTTGTACGCCCTCGCGGAAAATATTTTGTCTTTCACAAAAAGTTTTTAGAAAATCTTTTTCCTTGTATATTTTTTAGGTTAACATCGTTATTTAAAAAAAATAGAGTTTCTCTGACTTGGCTTAGAACTGAAAGAATAATAATGAAGATGGAGTTAGCTTGATCATAGAAAAACTTCTATTTTAAAATATTAGGACTCATTTTCAGACAGTTGGTAGTAAATGTTAAGTACTATTTTGCTGCTATACGTACGGATTAACCCGCAAATAACAATTCAATGAATAAAGTACTTTTGTTAAAATTATTTCATAATAGAAAATCATAATCTACATTCTATTTTTACCTGATAACTTTCATTCCGCAAAATCTGCAATTCAATCTAGTTATAATTCATGCATGTAAAGCTAACACACTGAATGTTAAGCGTTTAAAAACACGCCGCGATCGAAACGCTGCCTTCAACTAACAAAACTCATTCGTATTCAGAACTAAGCCGGTGAATTCTGTTACATATTCATTTTTGCAACGCGATAGATGTTTGCGGGCTACAGAGCGGCCACAGATAAGTCTATCTGTAGACGCAATATACTCGTAGTGGCTAGATGTACTAACATATTGCAAAATAAAATATATCAATATCACTAGATATTGGTATCTTATTTGCAACCACTTCATACTTACAGATAATTTTTTTTTCGTCTAAAGTGGATTTTTGAGAACAAAAGAGCAACCAAAATTTTAATAGAGAGTTTTTAAATTAGTACATAAGTATTTACATTGGTGGGAAATTTTAGAAATGTGGACTATATAGTTTCCAGATAAGCTTGTGTTTTGATATAAAATTTTGACAAGGTTAAAAATCTTATAATAAACCTACCTATATTATCAATAATTATACTTTTTGGACGTTGAGGTGTCAAAAATATTAGAATAAAATTATCATTTATATTAAAAATTAAACAAAATCTGTTTTTTTTTTCCAAAACTGTAGACAAGTGAAAATTGCTACAATGATCGTCAACCTCTCGTGGCGGTAGCATCTTAAAAACATTATTTCTTTATTTTTTCTAGAGTCAAGCGACGTCTACCTTACTCATTAAAATCCATCTGTGGGAAGCACGGGGCTGAGTAAATACGGATTAGGCACAATTTTCATATACAAATAGAACCAGGAGCGGTAGACGCAAACAAGACTCTTGTACGGCCTTTTTTGAAATACAGTCACGGACTGCAGGTAAAAGTTAGGGCAGGTTTGATGCGTGGATGAATTTAGTAATGTCTCTGTTAGGTATGAGTGGCCCTTTAGGTATAAGCCTTTCATTGGAAATTCTATGAAACAGTGGGCAGCGGGCAGATTATAAGTTTTTTCTGTGAGTCTATAATGACGTTTTGTTACTAGTTCAGACTGGCAATATTTAAGTAAGTAGGTAGTAAAAAAATTTCAATAATAAAATAATGATTTCGCGTTTCCAAGGTTTAAAATCGCATTGGTCTAAGAACATGTGTTAATAATTGTCGAAATCTATATCGCTTTGGAGATACAAAGTACTTAATAATGAAATATAGAAACATTAACATTGGTACATACATACAAGCTACGCACAAAACCATAACCCTTCCTTGACATATCCGGGTAAAAATTATACATGATTCAACATAGTAATTTATTTATTAATATAGTAATTTCTATATCATACTAAATAACACTTATCATTACCGACCGATGCGGTTCAACGGATACCATAGAGAAGCTATAAGTAATGCTACGAAATCCCTTGAGTCATCTAATCGAGAGGTTCTTTTGTCTATGAGATGTGATGTGAGTAGTATTGTGTGAAGATGGGATGCATGATTTCTGTACCACTGGCTCTCGGGGATGAGTTTCTAGGCGAGTAATAATTACTTAGCCCATGTGACCTTACTGACTTTTTCGGTATTCTGAGGTTATAATAGCAAAGGAAACTACATATTGTACGTTAAGAAAATATTATAACAGTATTTATTATATTATGAGCCTTATCCGGAAATGAAACCTAATAAAAAAAAGAACTCATTTGGCTTTTAATAATAATGAATGATCAACGTGTACCTACTACTTTTTTACATTATATTATATATAGCCAATTTTTGTGCAAAATGGGGGACGGCGTTGCATAGATGCGACTTTAGTTTTATTTAAAATAACTTTAATGTTTTTAGATGTTTAACAGACTGTAATCACAATATACTCGTACATACTTCTATGAAGTACCTAAACTCATAAAGGTACAAAGCGTAAAATTTGCCTAAAACAATTCTAAAAGTGTTTTGGCCGTGTCTAGCATCAAGAGTAAGTAAGTATGCAACAAGTTTTAAAACTTGGCAGGTAAACCTGGAGGAAATAAAATAGATAAATTTTCCAGCTTTTCACATAAATAAAAAGAAAATATTATTAAGAAAAGATATATTTTGTATCTCTTTCGTTAATGTTTCAATACTACAACTAAGTACATAATCTTTGTAACAAATATGTTGTTATCTGACTATGCCTCAGTTATTAAACTTTCGTCTTTTAAGATGAATGATTAGAATGTGTAGTCTAAACAAAACCTTAATAACATAATTTTATAACAGAAACCATCCATCACTAGCCTGCCAATAATGATTCACTCCCAAATCCATTATGATAGAAATTTCTAGTCAATTCATAATATGAATTTTTCAACACTTACCGAAAATTAATGTGAAAATTCAAATAATTAAAGTAGGTATTCAAGTACCTAACCTAAGTATAGGGTATTTCAATTAGGGCGGATAGGGTAGATGTTGATTGAATAAAACAAGCTGTGAGTTAGGTATTGATATTATCTAAGTTGTAAATAACATAAAATAAAATAATTCTTTTAATATGGATAAGTCTATACATTTTTAGGGTTTAGTAGGAACTTACACACTTTTTTAAAAGTTTTTCATTTTTTAGTCAGAGCATCCTTTCAATACCTGAAATAATCCTGTACCTATTATGAAAAATCAAATGAGTGATAACGTAAAAAAAAAACATGTTCCACGGAATAAAAGTCCAGGAACATCAACAAATTTTAAATACGTAAATAACGGCGTAGGAAAGCAAAGTGCTTCCTCATCGAGTTTAGAAACACCATCAAAACTTTGTAACTCGCAATCACGGAAGCTAAAATCAAGATGCGTACAGCAATCTCACATTAAGTCCCCGTGTCACCGGTCCAGGGATAAATCAAGTGGCACTTGTCACAGACGTCCCATAACTTGTAAGTTATGCCGTCGCGTGCGCTTGAAATTGTAGATTTATGTTGAGCCACATTTGAATTTGGTCCAGCGCTGGTATGCTAGTGCCAAACTAGTTCATCAAATCCAATAGTTATGAGGTTTATAAAAAGCTAATGAAAGCTTTTGAATTTCGCACTCAATCAAAGAAATCACGGTCAAACAAAGAAATACAACAAAATGACATGACATATTATGATTGATATTCAGAATGTATTTTGAATATCTGTCATTCAAATACTCTCCAGCCACGAATAGAATCGGGACCTTGTGCGCAATAAACCAATAAAATAAAAAGGTAAGAGTGTTAAAGGCACTTTGTCCTTTGTGATGACAGTAAGAGAAAGCGAAACGCATCGGTTCGTCGTCTGTTGACCACTGTTTCGTCTTCTATTAGACTCATCAGATACAGAAGCGTCCGTATGACAGTTGGTTGGGACTCTGCGGAGATTGTGCCTAACCGGCTTCTCTTAGAGTTGGATTCCGTTCCGATCCAAACAAGCTAAGTTCACAAGAGCGAAGCACTTGCAAAAAAGGTAAGATGTTGGAAAAACAAGTACACCGATGGTATACTTAATTCATTTATGCATTAATCGATACGATAAGTAGCTTGATTTTATCTTTTTAATACAAATACAACCAAAGATACAATTTTTGTTTGAAAAAAGAAAGTTTTTAAACTGCGACAAATCCATCTAATAAAATCAACGACCAACTCAGCGCGCCAGTAAGTAAAACATTATGTAAACGAGCCTTGAGTTAGGACCACCGTACTTTGAAGGTAAGGTTAATCAGAATCGTCAGAGGATCCGTCTTCGTTTGCAGCTAAATTGTGGTCCTTCGAGGAGACAGATGTTTCTTCATTGTATTAAGGTACAGCTTGATATCGTTGCAATTGGGGTACATACATCACCGTAATATTGCATAAAGCGTTAGATTATAAGCATAAAGAGTAAATTTATAATCTAACCTAACCTAAGCTTCCGATATTTTATAAACTGACGAGTATGTTTGTAAACTAACAGTTGTTACAATTTTACGCTGACATATACAATAATGCTTTATTAATCATAATGTCTTACTTCTGTAGTACTGTATTCTGATCATTGTGCTCTCTATCTGGAGGTCATATTATTACTTAAATTATTGTTCGTTGTTTAATTAGGATATCACATGCTTCTAAATTCTCATTCCTAAATTGTGCACGTCTTATACGCATAACGTTTTATACAATAACACTTAAGGTCTGCTGTAAGAAATTTCTTTTTAGAAAATAAGCAGTGCCTGTTATGTCTTATTTCCCTATGATATTTGTTCTGTGTACAATAAACTGTTAAATATGTTGACAGATGGGCTTGTCAATATTTTATGTCAAGTTTCTTGTACCTATATTTTGAACTTTAAAAAAGCAGTCACAGAGAACACAGGAACGAAATTTCAACGCTGCAACATGCTAAGAGGTTATCTTGAGATCCTAATAAGTTCTTAAAATGCAAATTACATTTTACATAGTGCAATACAGACAAGAATTTAACTTTCTACAAGTGGTAGTGGTAATTAAACTAGTTAAGGACTTTAAATATTTTCTCAAGAAGTTTCATCAGTGTTTTAAGTATAAGTAAGGAATTGTCTTAAAACGCTAACCTCTTTAAAACAGCTCCTTTTGGTCTAGTCATCATGGTTTAAAAAATAATAAGTTTCCAATTATAATGATAAAAAAAATATTGAGTAATTTATCAAAACACTTTAGAACCCTAATAAATCTGTACTTCTGTCAATATAAACTCCGATATTGTAGTGGATAGGGCCGCTTCCACCTGCACAGAAGGTTGTGGTTCGAATTCCGCCACGTACCAATGTGTTTTTGGGTGTACTAAAGGCGATTTTACGGTGAAGGAAAACTTCGTCGTGAAACCTGCACTGCACACATCTACAAAAAAGTTCAAAGGTTGTGTGTGAAGTCCACCAATCCGTTCTAGGTCCAAGTGGTCGACTAAAGCCCGATCGCCCTATTTCAGGGTAGGTTCGTGCCCCTCGGTGGGCACGTTGATGAAAACCTCTGTAACCAGAGTTCATAGGGTCGTTCTTTGACCAGACAATTCACTAGTCAAAAGAATAAAAAGTCGTTTGCACTTAATCGGATTATCTCACGCGACTGGGCATCGCCTTTCAAACTTATAAGGAGTTTATCAACCTTCGTTGTTATCGACCCTTAAAACTATTCAGACAGTAGGATTTTCCTCACAATATTGTTAAACTGCAAAAAGAAGTAAAACTTCTCTTCACATAATAAATTTACGGATTTGGATTTACTGTATGCAATTATTTCTCATAGGACAAAAACAAAACACATCAAAATGTGGTGTGGGTGTACTTGGCAGGTGATGAAATAAAAGAAGTTAATTTCAGAGTAACTAGTTACTAATACAAACCTATTTGTTTTGTTCGTAACATATATGAAAAACAAACTTGAGAAATTTCAAACCAAAACGACTGTTATCTTTCATATTTCAAGATATTTTCCTCGCTCTAGATTGTTCTTGTAACTTGATTCCAAATTTCTCTCATCGATACCAACTTCGCTAGAGACAGGCCCATCCATCTTTTTCAATGTCAAGCCTCTTTAACAGCTGAATAGATAAGGGATAGAGGCATCCTCTCTGACATAAAGACACAATGGGAAGGGAAAATGGAAAGGTATACCTAGGTATATCATAGGAATTCTTGAATTCGTTAAGCCCTAAAAAAATTGAATGAATGTCTAGACTGATATTTACATAAGTGACAACTCAAAGGAGAAACTAAGTCCCTACTGAATTACTTATGAGATTGACAATTTTAACTGGAAGGTTCCAATGTATTGGAAAATCAATAGGCTGACAACAGGTTCCGTTGTTGACTCTTTGCCCACCCAAAAAAAAAAAAAAGTTTGCAACTTTATAATACATATATCCAGTAATTATCCGGAACTTAATTTTTTTTTACTTAAACGTACTTAAGTAAAAAAAATTAAAGTTCTGGATAATTTAATAAAAGTTGCAAACTATTTAATTCAATTTTGTCATAAATAGTGGCGTGAAGTAATTAAATCAAGAAATCGAATTACGAAAGGGACCAACAATTCCCAATGGACGTAATTAAATACTTAAACTGTTGCGGTTTTGGGAAAATTCGTGACTAAAATACCTCCTCAAAGGCTCTCCATCGCGCCGAACGTTCAATCCAATTTGTTGAACTCCAATTTAGCATTGAGATAGCTTTCATCGATTACGGGTGAAAATTTAGGACCTTTATGGGAGTTCCAAAAACGTTTATAAAGGTGTCCTCTCGAGGGTTAATGGTGATGAAATTTTGGCACTTATAAAGCTAAATTGTGTTCAAAAGAACATTGTTGGAAAATATGAAAGTCTTTGTGTTTTCAGGAGAAGTGTATTGTAGGTAGTGAATGAAAGTGTAAATAAAAAAGTTAGGGTAAAATTTTCAGGGACATTATTGCGTCTCCATTGATTGTGTCTACTGACTATAATAAATCATTAATTTATGCTATCTAATCTACCTATATAAAATCGAAATAAGCTATCAGGTGTTCTAAGAAGTAATTTTTTTATGGAATGGTTTGAAGATTAATTCAAGTCACTGACTTTATGTTTTTCAAATAATCTAAAAAGAATGATAATCTCTGGATTTTTCATTTGAACTTGGATAACAGTTCAACTGACCGTTAAAATTTCGCAGACGTAGAAAAAAATAAAAGTTTGACAACTGTTAGGACTATGCTATTCTGTTATGACACCACAAGGAACTTCAAAACATGTGTGATGTGATTGTGTCTCTGCTCTAAATTATTTGGCCAACTTGTAGAGGCCAATGAAAATAAATGTTTTTTTTATTATTTTACGAGTGAGTATATTAAACATGTTACTTTATGCATACCTTATCTTTTGACGTGTCATCTGATATAATCTCGTTGTTGAAAATATACACAGTACAATAAAGTTTTATATTTATTTGGTTTAAAAATAGACGCCTGAAAATCATCTCTAAAGATTTCTCAGCACATTTACAGTGGTTACAAGTCTCTTTTCAAAGTTTATTTCTTTACGTAGTTTTTTATTGTTATATTTCAGTCTAACTGTGAAATTTCCTTAAACTTGGGAGTCATACCCGGGAAGAGATGCAGATGGTTAATATATGTTGTTTTATTACCACCAGTTAAACAGTAATTAATTCTTTCAATATTAAAAAGAAGAAATATAATTTTTGTATCTTACATTGGCTACTTTTTAATGGGGGAAAATATCTGATTCCCACGGGAAAATTCATACAACCACATGGTGCAAAAAACAAGTCTACATTTAAATTATAAACCAGCACAAAAAATTATAAAGTTCTATATTTAAACTCACGTGAAATACGAAACGGTGCTAAAAGCAATGTTTTTAAAAGGTTGAACAATTTTTAACTTGTAGTATAACTTTGTGCAGGACAGAAATTTTCACGTTTCAGAGCGGCAGCGGCTTTTGAATTTAAAACTTGTACGTGTAGCAATATTTCAAGATTGTACGTACCTATTTATATTGAAATGTTGCGGAACTTTTGAATGAAGTCGCCTGAAATACATTTTGTGGTAAAGAAAAATCCAAAACTGCTTTACAATACATAAAAGAAGGTATATGTAGTGTTTGTAAAGTTTTACAATTATTTTATTTACTTGCTAATTTAACTTAGGTACTAAATTGGTACTACATGAAGTTGGGTATAAAACATTAGTTGTAACTGAATACATATGGCAGTCATGGTCCGGAGTTTATAGTTTCTGATATCTTTATTTGGATACATATACGAAATTTCTTCATTCAAAGTCATTATAAAATTTAACTTAAATTAATAAATGCAATTTTATATTTTATATTTTTTGTTTTGTGAGGACAAAGCAGTCTGAATCACCTGAGTTAATAAAAAAAGTAAGATGGCACCGTGCATCGCAAAATCATGAACAGTTTTTTTGGTAGGCTTATGAAAAACCCTAACATTATGGTCCAGTAGGCTGTAGCGTAGATCTGTACTACACTTAACTTCGCAATATTTCCTGTCAGTTACGAATCTTTTCATCTGCCATTCCCAAGCACTGCACAAACCGTATCCCGTCCTTGACAGAATTATCATTCGCCCGTTTTTCCCTTTTTTCCATGTCTGGCACGCCTCCAGATGCCATTATAAAGTTCTCACTTTTTTTTTACCCGGGGTCTGTATCCAGGCAGCGGAAGTAGGTTGCTTCTGCCTCTGGAAAGTCTCTTGAGTTGTTAAAATTAAAATGTTGTCTAATGCTTGCTTTGTAAATTAAGGAAGTGTTGTACTTAAATTTCGCGACATTTTTGAAGCTTTTTTAAATCAAAAATACTTCGACGACGGTATTTTTAAATGGTTCAACAAACTAAAGGTTTTTCTTCACTTCAGACTATGACTTAATATTGACGCGAACAGATAATTGTGCCACAATAAGTTCACGGTACTATCTAACATTCTTCTTCTTAGCGAGTGGATTTTCGAGTCGAACAACGACCCGATAAACCCTGGTGTCAGAGTTTTCAAACCGCC
The DNA here is from genome assembly GCA_029255725.1 of Scrobipalpa atriplicella. NCBI lineage: Eukaryota > Metazoa > Arthropoda > Insecta > Lepidoptera > Gelechiidae > Scrobipalpa > Scrobipalpa atriplicella. Next base: position 22,230 of record JARACY010000433.1, read on the forward strand.
TAGTAGCTCAGCTATAGGCCTCTGACATGATTTCAGTAACGACCACTATCAAAGACAGCGACCGGGACCGACGGCTTAACGTGCCCTCCGAAGCACGGAATCCTTTTTCTTTTCGGACAATCAGGTGATTCAGCCTGCAATGTCCTAACCGAACTGGGGAAAACCTCACAAAGTAATAAATTTACAAATATCAACTTTGTGTTCCCCCCTGGGAATCGAACCCAGGACCTCCGGATCGTTAGCCCATGGCTCAGACCACTAGACCACGGAGGCAGTATCTAACATTTATTTCGCTGCAAGTCAGAGCTACCTATAAAATGCGTCATTCGCATCTGCTCTGCATTCAGACTATGTTCTAGGTCTCATCGTTGCCTGCAAAGACTAATTGCTCGCGTATTCAGGTGACTCATGCTTGAGAAGCTAATACGACCTCATGTTGCAGTTTTGATTCAGATATGAGTGTGATATTTATAAGAACTGTATGTAGGTCGAATCACTTCATAGCGAACTGACGCTAGAGAAAAAAACGAAAGGTCGGTATCATTTATGATCGACACAAGTTATAGCTAAACTAAAATCGAAAATAAACAGTAGGTAGGTGGTGTAAAAAATTGCTAAAAATCTTAGACCGAATAAATGGGCCTCCCATACAAAATAACTCAAGCAGTTGGCGCATAAAAAACATTTAATTTGCTATTAATTTTAATGAAATAATAGTACCTAGAAGTAACTAAGATGAAAAATCAATTATTACAAAAAGGTATGATAATATTAAAGGATGGAATCAATCGTATTCGAGTGGATGGCAAAAAAAAATAACTCCAAAGACAAAGTAAGAGCATCAGCGGCAGTGGCAGGTCCCCTTCTCGCAGTAGCCACCCTTGCGCCCATGGCCGATGCAGTGCAGCGCGCAGGCTGAGTCTCCCACGCCGAACCCTGACAGCAGGTCACACGTCGCGCGCGGCAGACGGACCAGAGCCTCGAACTCCTGGTGGCTCTCCGGTTCTGGAAAAAAACGAAGGTTTTGATATCAGTTTCAAAGCGATTAACGATACTAATAGTACCTAAAGATGATTGTCTGCTAAGTAAAAAAAACACAAAAGGGGTCTAATAAAAAACAACATTAAGAAAAAATAAATAACGTAACGCGTTAAAAATACATTATTATGTAATGTCACCTACATTGTGATGGTCTAATGCTGATAAAATGAATGAGTCATGATTACATAATTCGTATCTTTGGCTTCTTGATCCAGAGATCATGGGTTCAATTTCCAATGACTAAAAGATAATCAGCTTTGAGTGTTTAAAAGATAATATACTTTTTCACCTTTAACATTTTAATATTTATAAAAATTAAGGTGCTTACCATCTAAAGGAGCGGAAAAAGCGGCTACAGCCATCATCACAACAAATGCAAAGATAATTGTCTTAGACATGATGATTTATTTATTTATGCGTTCCTGTTTATGTCAGTAGACAAATAACCGAAGTCTTCGGAGTTGTACTTTGAATTGTGAATTTATCAGTCTTGAGCGTCTTTTATACTCAGAAAATGTGGACGGACCTTGAGTAGGGGATGTCCCAAGTCCGAGTAGGTAGGTCAACTTATCTTTGAGAGTCTTCTCATTTTCCTCAACGTAAGACTCCGTTCACATGGGTGACACTTCTGCCTAGAGTATGTTTTACGGTTAAGAATCATTTATCTTATTCCTAGAAAATTGTGTTTTTTTTAAAAGTTGGCATGGAAAATATAACTATAAAGTAAAAAAAAATGTATCGAAAATATTCTATGTAAGCAAAAGAACAAATAAACAAACAAACACAATGAATCAAAGCTATACTCAGTCTTTCCAGGTAAAAATTGCATAAGAGAATAATTTAAATTGCTTTGGTCGTACCTATATATTAAAAATTCTGAGTACTAATACTTAAGTATAAGTACTAATTTTCAATTAATTCATTTACTTTCCTTATAACCGTTTCCTTACCAATCAGGTTCTTAACCTACTGATTTTTTATGCCCAGTTTGCGAAATCTATTTAACTTTACTGATAAGTTCCTAAGTATTATTTCATTTGCTTAACTAATAACTACTTGTATTTTTATGTACATGCCCGTGTGGTCCCGGGTTAGAATAGCATCACCCCATAACTTTCTGTGGGTGTCGTAAAAGGCGACTAAGGGATAAGTCCAGGGAATGGGCAGCAGCGTTCCCTGTGAATGGAAAACTTCTACTGCGCTCACCAACCCGCCTGTCAAGCGTGGTGAGAATGGCATATACCCTCGAATTTGGGGAGGCCCATGCCCCATGAGCAGTTGATTGTTGTGGCTGATGATGATGATGATTTTTATGTTGTCAGTTTATTGTAACAACATAATACAGATTGTTTTGAAGTAGTTTTATTTTATTTGTTTTAATTATTTAATTTATTTTGAGCATTTGGTTCTATCATCTTTTGATTGCAAAGATCACTTCGCTGAATTGTCTAGACAATAACTCTGTTTGCGCCGAAAACCTCGTAGCAAATACTATTCCTTATTCTAAAAATAGTAAAGATCAGTTTACTTTGTCTTGTGAAAATGTGTGCAGAACTGGAAAAAGCACAAAAGGTTATGGTTCCAAATCGACTTTCTTATCTAAATAACATAAGGAGCGGTGTTTATAGACGAAGTTCTTGTTTGTCCGAGTCTGCTCAAGTTTTTACTGTGTTTGGCTCGAGTTTTAGGGATCTTATTATTTTTGTCGTTAGACATCTCTGTGCTTCGATCGTAACAGATGCTTTGAATTCTTTTTTATGGTGTGACCATGATCGGTTTTTATTTTGGTTCAGGCACAGCGCACAGGTTCAGGTCACTGAGCTATGAATGTATGGAGAAGACTTTCTGTCAATCATTTTATGTCCCATTTAAGACTGCTGCTTGCAGCATTACTAGTTGTCAGCCACTCGGTTTTTATTAAAAATAAATTTTCAGAGGTAATTACCGCAATTATATAAACGCTTTAAAATTAAATAAAGACTAAATATTTTGCAGACGCCATACTAATTTCCCGCACCACTTTAGGGTACATGTTTGTAATAGCTGCTCCATATACACATAATAGTAGTTCAGTGGTTCAGATAATGATTTGTTTTGGTCGTGACAATCTTCTAAAACGTATGTGAGCTGGTGATGATGATGATGATGAAATTGATACAAAGCAGAATTCTCTGACTGCATTCATCTAAAAAAATATCTGTCTTCAAAGTTATTTGATAGGAAAATGTAAGGAGCATTAAAATTTTTGTAGTAGGTATGCTATCATTAAATCCTAGACTTTTTATTTGGCCATTTACTTATATTCAACAAGATTTGTAAACCTTGTTGGTACTTGGTACCTACATATACACCTACTTAATACTTTTTTAATGAATGAATGATATTTTCCAAACACAGAATTGATTTTGTCAACTCACAAATATTTGATATCCAAACAAACCAAGAAGATAGACAAAACAAATACCAAAATGGAATATGATAAATTGGGTTCGTGCAGCGAACGCGTCAGTGCGTTTGGTTAAATGAAAATTTTTCAATTTTACCGAATCTGAGTGTAATACAGAGTGTATAATGGTGTTGCATGAATACCGTATTGAATGATTTCAATGAATATTTTTGCTACGTTAAATATTTTGCAGGCATTGTTTTTTATTTTTTCCTAAATTAATTTTATTTTTGATTTTATTATGGTAATTTGAATATCAATGAACAGACAGTTGTACCGGGGAATGTGTTACACAAAAATAATGCGATTTAAAAAACATAAGGACCGCACCAGTCATGGACCGACAATCCGGCACTAGTTAATTAAGTACACAGACGGTCTAATTTTGCCTTTATAATTTGACAAACGCAACAAAAAAAGTTTTAATCGAGCGAAGTTTAGCTTGACATTGTCTACGCCGTAATGGAAATAGGAGTGATCAAATGTGTGAAAAGTTTCACCCTGTTAGATAAGTTAGTCACACGCAACATGAAACGCACCAATGTTCAAAGCCAATATAAATTAACGACCTTTGTCAATGTTTCCACGCATGAAAAATGAGTTCTGAAGCTTTGTTTTCAAACTAGAACCCTATCGAATACAGTTTAAAGATACTACTCGTACTGCAAACAATTTCAAACCAAAATTTAATAAGTACTAGCTGTGCCCACGACTTCGTTCGCCCGGTTTGTATGGAAAACACACAATGTCGAGCATACTGAAAACACTTCTCCGCGTGTAGGAGCGGGATCTGCTAGCCCGCGCGCGGAAGCGTGTTTCTCATGTCTGAATTTTGTCTTTGTATGAAATACATGCTTCCGCGCGTGGGCTAGCAGATCCTGATCCTACGCGCGAAGAAGTGTTTTCAGTATGTTCAACACTGCGTGTTTTCCATACAAACTGGGGTACCTACTTACTATTCAATGAGCCTAGGTAACAATAAGGATTCATCCTTATTGTTGAATCTTTGATCATTTCTCTGAAATGCAATCCCATTAGGTAGTGCATAATTTTATAATAATGTTATTTTCTATATATGAAATACATTCAATAGATTTTACCTTTGAAGTTCAAAGCTACATCCTCTAAGAGGTAATACGAAGTAATGGATTAAAATCTCTTTGTGACCGTAGAGTAAGCTCGGGAAAAATAAACCACTAACGTCCGTTAACATTGTTCAATATCGTAACTCCATTTTGTGCACGTAACTTTGTGGGAACTATTTTCGAAAAAGTTTGAATCGAGTGTGAAATATTTCAGGGCATGGACTGAGGCTTAGCAAGCATTTTGATGGTTTGCTTGTGGATGCATAAAATAACTCGTGTGTCTATATTTTTATTTTCAAACTTTTCCATTTTTGCACAAGTTACTAGCTCTACGAAATTCGACTTCTAAAAAATAATTCTAGACTTATCAGTCTAACATTATTTATTGATCAAAAACAAATTAATGCTGTACTGGGAATGTATACAACGCTATAACAAGCTGGCTTGTCTTTCCAATCTTTTTGAAAGGCCTCAATATTTTACACATAGAAAAACTTTTATGCAGCCCTCGTACGTTTAGGTATTAGTGCAGTGACTTTATGATGGAGAAAGCAAATGTCAAAAAGGTGTAACTGGGTATGTAAGCCATGAAAAGGACAAAATTAAAAGAATTGAATTATAAGTACGTTTACTAAATAATATTCATGCATTTTCCTAGGTCACGTTCTACATCAAAATAAATTTGCTATTGACTCGAGAAGAAGAAGGAGAAGAAGTCAAATTTGTGGTGACAATAAAACTCTTTTAGTTCTAAGCTTTTTTGTTGTTAAAAAGAATGTGGTACGTCAATCTGTCATTGCGTTTTTGTTCCTCAGAAAATGTTTCTGTTATTATTATTGTAAATATTATATTTCGAGCCATTAAACTGTTCATATCAATTTAATAGTTGGCTTTCCGACATACAAAGTTCCGGGCACCTATTCACTAAACTGGTGACCCTAGTGAAAAAAAACATGCCTGATACGGATCCGCCGGCTATCAACAACGGCGCCGGGCAAGGACCTGGTACAAATGATGGTGCTGGAAATGGTGCCGGTTCGGAGCTGCAAAGAGTCGGAGTTAAGGTGCCACCCACAGCACCCTAAGCTATGGTTTGCGCAGTTGGAAAGCCAATTTGTACTAGCCAACATCACGGTAGACTCAACAAATAACATGCTAGCTTCACTATATTTCAAAATGAAGAATAAAATGCAAAAATTAAGTCCCAGTAACAAATTCTAGGCAGTTTTTCATCCAATATACCACAGTGACAACATCACAAAGGAGGCGAGGACCGCATAAATCACTACATGTCATCTACGAATCTTTTGTTCGTGTTCGGCGACTTCATTATTATTTCAGTCCAGTGTAACTTGGCCCCTACTTCCCCTATAAAGAGTTGGTGAGAAGGTGGGTTTAAGGGTTGTGGTGTCAGTGGTGGGTATGTAAGAAAGTCGGGCACAATTAGGTCTTTTTGTGTGGCAATTTCGTTCGTCGTTCAGTTTAATTCTTTCGGTAGGAAGTTTTTATAGCCACTGAATTTTAATTTAAAGACATTCTTTATGTATCTAGTCCACTCTTAGAAATTGTATGATTAATTTCTGTTAACTTATTTAAAGTAGGTCATACTTTGTTACCTACTTATTACCCGATCTTGTTACCTACTTATGATCCAAACTGTTCGGTCGTAAATTAACAATTGTTTTTTAACATGTAGGTAATAAAATAATATATCAATTCAAATAAAATAATTATTATTACGTACCTATTCTGAAAAGAGATTGATTAGAGACAAACAATATTTCCCTCCTAAATTTCCTCTGTCTATCTATATTAGCCTGTAAAGTCCTTAACAGGCTAAATTTCCTCTGTGTTCTTAAAATTCTGTTTTAGTAAATATCTAGGTCTGTCACAAATAACCAAAGGAAGCTCAACATCTGCTTCACCGTTCAGCGCTAGTATTATGTAAATAGCAATCGACTATTGATTACAACAGTGGAGCCCTCTGCAATCGGTTGCCGTCGAGAACCATTAAGATAGTGTAACTGCCTGCGGAAGTAGTATTTACGCTTTTATTCTCGATTCTTCGCGTCGTATCTACACGTAGTAACCAGGTGTTGGCGGTGGGAATATGTATAGGGTGAAAATTGAACTAGCAAACTTGAAAACAGCTGTGAAGTACGACATACGGGTGTAAGGGACAGCTACCCGCAAAATGATAGGGTTTGCTCAGTTAATGAAACTGAACAACCTTTACTACGATTTAGGAAACGAATTCTTGGTGAAAGTTGTTCAGATTCGTTGATTGTGCAACCCCTATTAATTTGCGGGAAGCTGTCTCTTACATCATTCATATAATACGAACATATACTTTGCCATCGGCCCTTTCCCAATCTTCAGGTTTTTCCAATTTCCACGCTTGGCAGGTGGGTTGGCAAGCGCAGGAGAAATAAAAAAAAAAGCACTGATGACCGTTATCTCTTCGCACTTGGTCTCGTAAAAGTGATTTTAAGGAAGCAGGAAAACTACTTTTTCCTGTTTGTTTCGACGACATTTTTCGTTAGGTCCTAATTAGGAAGGACCAAATTATAGACATTTTGTAGGATTTTTGAATTTCTGCTTTATGGTGATGCTGCTGTTTCAGTGTCTAAGATGAAAATGTAAAACTGGACAGGTTTTGAAACTGATGAACTACACTGAAAAATTTAAGAAAATTACCTACCAAAATCTCCCGTGGGGCGAGTTATACATACCTACAGTCCGTTCAGTTGCTGCATGATACAAACCACGATAGCTGCTGTATTCATTGGTTTTCAAACTCTGACTTGAGCTTCATAGAGTCGTTAACATTTCTCTATTAGTTATAGATTTTTTTTTTACATTTATGTTCTTTTTTCAAAATAGGTACCTCTACATTCCAAATCTTTAGTACAACACCTAACCTAAGTATAGATAATAGGTTATCTGAAAGTATTTTTAATATCTGGATCACATCCAAAGCTGTGCTCCGGCTGCCCTGGCTGCGCCAAAGGTGGATATTTATCATACCTGCAGCTACTCCCACTTGGAATTCCTGGCGAAACTGGAGGATAATTTCTATTTTCGGCTGAAATTCAGTTATAACGCAGAGAAAATAAAAATAAAATTTTACAAAACTATTTCTGATTTTTGACGAGTTTTTAAACGCTTAAATATAATTTTTTTTAATCTCAAAAGTAAATATGTCGTCGGAAACGAGCGATATAAAGCTCAAATTAAAAACAATTTAACTTTGGAAATAAAAGACTTAAATAAGTCTAAAAATAGGGTAAACAATTATACCTACTTCACTAGATAGGTGTATAATCCGTAGGTATAATTTTATATTTGACGGACATACCCAAACACACAACACCTTACCTCTAGCTAACAAGAACATAACATAAACAGAGTAAGCACTTATACCTGTATAGGTAATTTATCTTTGTTTTTGCTAATCACCCAAAATAATATTCTCAAAATGGACTCGCGTAGTTAAATTTAGCCCTAACCGGCCTAAAAGCCGCAGAAATAGGATGGGTAGGCGCGCGTTTATTAAAATTAAAGACCCGCGCATATTTCGAGCTTGCCCGATTAGCTGAGTGACCGCAAGCGAGCATTATTTATAGCTTAAATTACCACTTTAATGGACACAAACTAACCCTGGAAAATTGAATGTTGCGGCCTTTACCTGGTGGAAAAACGTGTTTTATAGTATAGACGCCACATTTCACTACAAAGTTACACTTTTCTTTTAGGGTTTGTAATTAGACGACCTGAAATCTATACTATTTTCAAAATGAAACATTATCCATGAATTTTATATTCATCGTTTAACATTAAAATAATGAATTGATTATTTTTCAAACCACAGAAACAACTGAGCTTCGGTGTGTATTACAAACACGCAGGTTGAGTTTAAAATTGGATTTTCTGGGCTTCAGTAAATTAATTTAACTGTAAACAAGTTGGCTACAGGTATTTATTTGCGTAATTAATTGTTACTTTATGATTATGATCAAAAGTATTATTACAATGTAATTATTATAACAAAAATGTGGAATGTATGTTCTGAAATAAATGATTTATTTATTTATTTAGTTATTGTTTATTGTACACAAGTTACATGACAATAACAATACATGAAGAATGACGACACAACAGGTACAGCTTATTTCTACTAAGAAATTTCTTCCAGCCGACCTACGGAAGTGAGACTATTATTATATTATTATTAAATAAAGGTATGCTGAAGGTTTATTTTTTTAAAGAAATTCAAACTACTTTTAGGTATTTCGAATCATTTTTTAATAAGTATGGCGCATTGTACCATCGAGTAGTGTCTACAGGTGTTTGTTTTTTTTTTATCAATATTTGAATAACCAGCAATCTCATTTTAAACAATTTCAAAAACTTAACAGAAGATCTTCAAATATCAATATGACGATCTTTCGTTAGAAAGGGACTCTAATATGTAACAACTACCTACTTTAAAATTTCAATAAAAATCAACGCCGCTTTTATGCCATACCACAAAATGATCGCTACTTTCAATAAACGGCAATGCCTATCACAAGTCACAAAATACAGTTCGAAACACTATATTTCGTTCCCGATAGTGCAGTAGTTTACTTTGACGACTTCGTTTTATAGCGTGAGTAAATTCACCCTAGTACTGCACCGTATTTATATCAGAGACGCTAAAACTGAAATTTATTGCCACAGGTTGCAGCTTAAATTTGGTAGCGGAATTCCTCTAATTTACCCTGACTTATGGCTCGTTGCATGCACGAAATTCAATGATACCTTGAAATTTTGCCGGTTTAACCGCTAAAGATAAATCACAGGGACATTTTGATTTAGGTTTAAAACGGAATACTAGAAACGAAACACATTGTACCTAAATTTTCTAATAAATTCGAATTATGTGAACTCAAAATACGGGCAACACAATACTTTTCCAAAAGTTATAGTTTGACTGCAATGTTGCTCTCCCAAATGAGTGTTTATTTTTTCATTACAATCTTAGGCAATACAGTAGTTTAAAAAAGTAAAAGAATTGACAGTTAAAGTACCTAATAAAATAACCTAAACACAGACAAAAATCAGAAAAATATACAATAGAGAAAATAACCACCGTGATAATTATTGTGTGCATTAGTTTATTTATTTTGTACACACACGTAAGTTTTTTCAAAAAATTAAAGTTCATGTTTTCAGAATAAAATCGCTGTTTCTTCTAATGATCCAACACACACACACACACACACACACACACACACACACACACATACACATCATTTTCAGATCATGGTGTATTCTATGTTCCTAGCTCACTTTATTCTAGGAATAGCTATTTGATATCTCCTACAACAATATCAAAGCACACAGCCGGTTCCACGATCCGGTCGTAAAAGTGACACCGTAAAACTTTTACGTACATTGTCTCCTTTTGTACCTTAGCACGATCAATTTATAACTTTACTTTTTTATTATTTTTTGATAGTGTACCGTTTTCGCTTGCTTGGAAGGTTTTTTAACGAACGCTGTGCAAAATGTTATACTTTTTTAAGTACTACCTAAGAGGAATGCTTCTGCTACTCCCCTCCATACCTATTTAGATTTCATAACTTCTTTACACTTATGATAGCCCATACAATTTGTATTTCAGGTATCTATGTAAAAAAATACATTTTCTCTGATCTGTCAGGTAGTGGAAAGCCACGCCCGCGGAAGGATAAGTATGGGATGATGCTAGTCTAAATTACTCATCAAAAATACCAAGTAGCTACCTAATAAAAATTAGTAGATCGCGAAAAATAAGGTCGTTCTCTGCGCATTGCCAACGAGTTTAATTAAAAAACGTTTAAATCTTAATAAAAATCACAGCAGCCCGTTATGTCTAACGGTATTTCAGAGAAAGGGTGGAAAACAATGAATTTGTTTGTGCGCCACAGAAGACAAAATTGTGTTCACGATATAGACGTGTCGTATAATCATAGCTTTTTAACAATTTTAATTAATAAAATGCCTGCGTACAGTGTGTTTTTTACAAAAGTATTTAGAGAGCAAGTTACCTTAATTACATTTTGGTAGCGTACCTAAAGAAAGATTATTATAAAATCAAAGCCAAGGAAAAAAGTATGATTTTACGCCTCTTCTAGTAACCTCTTCTTAAAACTATTGCAACTATATTCAAATGTAGAAAAAAAATAGGTTATCTATGTAGAAGTTTTTTTATTGCATATGGTCAGCTCTAGAGATTTAGTTTCTGTGGAGGCTCGTTTTTTACAAATGAAGCCTCGAGAGAAATCAAAGTTGTGGGGAAAAATGTGTTGTTTACAGTACGGCTCGTCTTCCTTACCTGGTGACCTAAATATTGGTGTATAGTATACAATGTTTAACTTCATTTGCCTTTGTATATGAAGTCGACAAGTGGGTTGTATTTCCTTTGATAATATTTTTTTAACCTATAAGAAACGGAGTAGCAAGCACCACACCGCCTTAGCTTTTGTAAGAGAAAAATATTTCTACAAAGGTAAATATTTCTTTACTTAACTTATACAAGACATTACCTACAAAACAAAGTAAAATTAGGTGTAAAAACTGTATTCCCTATAAGTTTATTAAACATAACCAGATTTAGTTAAATATCATCATAAAAATACTTATTAAATTCAAATCAATAAGCAATTACAAAAGTAATCGTATGCGAGTCAGCGAGTCAATAGTTATTCCCCGATGATGACGTCATCACTGCTTATAAGTAAGTCAATGAGATGTCGCAAGTCGCGCACTCACGCGCAGCGGGTTAAGTACCGGACTGATAAGGAAACAAAATAAAGATTTATTACACTTGTTCAAATAAAGGTCAGTGAACTGATGATATGAATCAGCATCATAATATAATTAATGGTAAATTTCCCTTATTTTTTTTTAAGATTACTAAAATACACATTACGTCCTTAAGATACAACTTTATCTATCAGGGTTAGGAATAAAGGCGTGAATATAAATGTTTGTATGTATTATCTACCAGATTTTTTGCACCATTGTGTAACCCAAGATTACGATAAATAAAAGACTGGTATTTTTTGTAGAATCATTTGTGATTTTTATTTAATTCTTATTATTTGTGCTTTTTAATTATTTGTCTTGCATATTTAAAAATTGCATATTCATATCGTAAATTTCGGAATTTTCTGTGAAGCTCTCCATACAATTAATAAAATATAATTTAATGAGAGCAAAAAATTGCATAATAGCTTTTAAATTTAAATTATGATGTCGGTTAAAGACTGAAAAGTGTACAGTGTACAGAATAGTATTTTCATCTCATGACTGCCGCTTTGCCATACTTGTGTTCGTATATGTGTACCTACACGCACATTGCCTTAGTGTGTGTGAGTTCGCCATAGTAAACCTGTATAGTTTCGCACACAAGAGCGCGTGTCCGGACGCACAACAACAACAATCGTGAGCGGCAGTCGTGAGATAAAAATACAACACACATCATAAAACACTTTGAAATAACAGTTACCTCCGTGTGAACGCAGTATTATGTACAGGAAAATGGGGAGACACTTGAATTATTATGAGTACCTACTGATACACCTACTGAGGGCATCCCCTTCATCCAAGATTCATTAATACTCTGACTATAAAAGACGTTAAAACTTGTTTTCATCACAATTCGAAGCTTGGCTTTTAAATACTGCACTTGTACTTCAGGGAAAAAAAAATATAAAATCTTTTCGTCATGTCTAAGACAATGATCTTTGCTTTTGTTGTGATGATGGCTGTAGCCGCTCTTTCTGCTCCGGCAGAAGGTGAGTTCCTAATATTTTTGTTGTTTCCCGATACCCCAGATCACTTATGAGGCCGGCGAGCGCCCAGACTATACCATGAATTAACATAATAATAATACGTACAACTGATACTAAGTGACAATTATTTTTCTTCAACAACCACTGAGTAACTATCAACTATGTCAACAACTTCTGGAACAAGAGTTTAGAAATTATCTACAGCGTATCATTAGATATTTTAAGGCCCAGGATTAGCGGATAGGATATATGGTACTTAGATTGAAAACAAAACTCGTATTTTATTATTGTAAAAATAGAAAATAAAATATTGAGGTCAATACGCCAGAATTGTAAAAATCTGACAAGGCAACACATCTTTAGTATGACTTTTGGTGGCTGTGACCTATGCCAATACGGATTTATTAGGTACATCTACTTATTGCGCGTTTTTATTTCTTTCCAGAACCAGAGCTGATGCCGGAGAGCCACCAGGAGTTCGAGGCTCTAGTCCGTCTGCCGCGCGCGACGTGTGACCTGCTGTCAGGGCTCGGAGTGGGAGACTCAGCCTGCGCGCTGCACTGCATCGGACATGGAAGCAAGGGTGGCTACTGCGACAAGGGGACCTGCCACTGCCGCTGATGCTCTTTTGACATATTCTGTGTAGTTTTACGAAACGTCAGTTGATCGTTTCTGTCACTGAATTTTCAAAAATTACCCAAATCATGAATAGTTATAGTTTTCTTATGTTCATAGTATTAACTACTGTGGATTATAGGAAAACTATAAGTTTGTAATTGTTTATTGTAATAAAAGTATTATCAAAAATTTATCGTTTTTATTTGTTTATAATGAGGGATCAAGTGACATTCCGGTAATTGGAATTGGACCTTCAATTTGGTTTTATCTTTTCCATTTAGAAAATGGGAGCTAATGCAAGTTTCATGCTCACTCCTTTTTTGGACCGTGTTTTTATTACTGGTTTATTCAGCTGTTCAATAACATGCAAAGTTTATGATAATGAAAATGATGAATGAAATAAAATTAATTTGAATTTCGGTGAAATTTACAGTCATAAAATTGATATTCACATATCAAATTGTTTTAACGAACAGGTACAGGTGTTAGTTTAAAATTCAGTTTTGTTAAAATTATAAAATAAGTTTAATATTTCATATGAACTGAAGCATAATAATTAATGTTATTAAATTGAATCAGAGAAATGTTTAAACGCATTATTTTTGTACCTATTATTTTCATTGTAACATGAGTTATAAATAAAAGTACCTACGCAGCTACTTTTATGAATTTATTTTGTACTGATACTACTCTTCTCCCCAAATTTAAATAATTCTACAAATTAATAATCTTATCTTATTATTATGATGGTCATGCCGAAACCAAAGAAAATAACGTAGAAATAAGCAGCATGTTCCTAAAATGTTTTGCACCCTTTTAATAAACGAAATGTGTTCGTGATAAATATTATAACGCGGTACAAAGAGCAAGAGCGAGTTTCATCCATTAATCATGTTAGTTCGCGAACAAATGCCAGCTGGGCTGCGAACTTGGCGTGACTGTCCAATATCGGAGCTTTTACCCTACACATAGAGCCACAGTATACAAAAACACCGTACACAGCTTAGAAAGACTGCAGATTATTCGCCGTTTTAGTATGGGGTTTTGTTACGCTGTGGCGTATAATGTGTGGAAGGTATACGTAGCAGTTATAGGTCAGAGTTTTCTCGATCGCGACCGCAAACACGGAACGTTCAGTGTGTGCTATGATGGATGGCGCCAGTTTTGCCTGGATTTATTTATCATTCCATTTTTGTTTTATAACTGTGGTGATGTGACGTGATAGTGGGGCTGGGTATAGTATTAGCATTAGTTGTGCGAAAAGCAGATTTCAACAATTTTCAGATTGACAACACGACATGGTCATAATAGTTTTGGGGAGGTATGGAATGGATCTTCGAACCACTTTGGGCAACGTCATTTCATTACAAGTTTGCCAGTAGATAGATCTAACTAAAGGGTTGAACTCAAAAAGGCTGCACCTGATTTACTATAATTATCATGCTTTTACCATACCTAGTTCGAAGTCAAACACTTTGGTTGTGTTCCATAAGTGTGTGGAAATTCCAACGCCTTTGTGGAATTGGGATAAGCTTGTTCGTAGTTTCTGATTCACTCTCCTTGGTTGGTTGGTTTTGAATAGTATCAAGAGCAAACCAAGATATATTTTTTATAATAATGCAATATTAACGAAAAGTAAAAAAAGTTGATACCTACAAAATAATCAATAATGGTTACACGACAAAGTTTATTTCCTTTTCTACTGCAAGCTCGCGGGCACAATTCAGTGAAATACCACAGGAAATATACGTCCGTTTTTTGTTCTAACTTATGAGTGCCGTGTTCCAGACATTATCTGGAACCTGGTTTGAGCTTTTAATGTTGTTTTTGCGGTAATTCATTTGCGGTCATGAACTGGTGTTTTTACCTTGCTTTAGCTTTTCTAGGTAAGATTTTTATTTTGATTTTTCAGGATTTTTTTGCTAGATTTTTCTAATAGGTACTTAGCTAAGTTTCTTTTTTTTTTGTCGTGTTTTTATTAGGTAAAATACCTACCCAGGTAAAATTACAAAAAAAAGAAACAATTTTTATAAAGGAAGAAAACAAGTAACATAGTATGTTTTTCACAACGTCTATAAAATACATTGTAGCCAACATCTCATTTGATGTAGTTTAGAGACCCATAAAACGCTGGAGTTAACAAAAACCTCAACAATGTTTGACAAACATTGCTTGTACGCACAAAGTTACTTGCAATGTCTTTATTTAAGACGAGCGGCCTGCCCCTGCTTTGCACGGGTATAAAATTTAATAAAAAATTGCCGAAGACAATATTAGTACCTGGTCAATAAATCCAAAAAACTCAATTCTACATAATAATATCAACCCGCGATTGTGCGATAGCAAACAAACTCGATATCCAGCCGTCAGTGCGGCCGGCGAGAGCTCCTATCGGCCGGCCGCGCGTATTATATTTTTCGATTCCGCGTAAGTTTATACGTTTGTTACATGCATGTTTTATACATAAAAACCTTCCTCTTGAATTCTTCTATTTATAAAAAAAACGCATCAAAATCCGTTGCGTAGTTTTAAAGATTTAAGCATACAGACATACATACAGACAGCGGGAAGCGACTTTGTTTTATACTATTTAGTGATAGTGATTAGTGATGTAGCTGTACTTATAGATGGGCGTCTACCCGGGTATATATCCGGGTTGACGCCCATCTATAGCTGTGCTGTTAGGTACTTTCAAAACCCTGACAATAGGGTTTATCGGGTAGTTTATCAACTCTACTATCCACACGATAAGAATAAGTATGAAAATAAAGAATCACATTAAAGTCGGTTCCCGATGTCATGAAGTATTAAAAGCAATCTCAAAGTTTAAAATTATGAAAGTTTGCTGATTGTTTTTTTTCAAATTACTTTTCAAATTTATATGAGGTCGAATAAAACATGTAGGTAGTTTAAAATAAAACGGAACATTAGGTAAGTAGCTACTTAAATATTCTGTGGTACCAGTTCAGTTTCAGTTCAGCTGCGGCGTAATTTTAGCTGTTAAGTAATTATGTTGCGTACGCATTTTGTAGCACTGGTCGGTAGAAACACTGAACGCAAAATCACAACCACAAAATGTTGTGTGGTTTTCGTTTGGAACCGGATCCAATTAACACAATAATTTGTGATCGAAAACTAACAAGAACTAATTAAAGCTTTAATATAGAGTATTTAGTGATAACATGAATTTTGGCGCTTTATTCACATACATAAAATCACGCCTTTTTCCCTATTGGGGTAGGCAGAGCAAAAACAACCTAAATAAAGGTCATTCCGCCACGTCTGACAAGTTTTGAGGGTTATTATTCGGGTGATTATGTATATTGCTAATAGTGACAGGTTGTCAGCCCATCGCCTAAATTGCAATACACTGAAACCCTCAATTCCCTTAGCTGATTTTTACAGCATGCACGGGAGGAGATGCAGCTGGCACATTCTAAGTTTTTCTATCACTCCCAGTCCAGCAGTTATTCACGGTAATAGACTTAATTATGATAGTTACTTTATAAAGTTACACGTAAATTCAAATTTCCACGGCTACAATTTCAAATTGAATTAATTTTATTCATCATCATCGAAAAAAATGTTGTAAACTTTTAGGATAATTATTAAAAATAGAAAAGCTTAGAAACTAGAAAATTGTAAACTGTAGCAAGACAAAAATTATTCGTGTATTTCCCTAAATGAAAGTGTCTTGGACACCGGAAATAGGTGTACTGAAAAATTAACCTTATTTTGTACCAGATTACCTTCCTGCAGCAGTAAAAGGTGTAAGGGGACTTTTAATACGCTGCAGCATGCTCTAAAAACTGCTCTGAAATGGAGTTTCTCGAGACCTGAGTGCATTTTGTGTAAAATTGTAACAGTATTTCCATTGCCAGAGTACTTTTTTTTTATAATAACCTTAGAGATTTTTTGGGTTGTAGAGTTTTCTAAAGAATTTAAGAGGAGTAGATTGTAATTAAAGAAAATGTTTTGCTATATGCCACACACAATGTTTCGAAGTTTTATCATATCAAGTTTTAGGTACATATCAATACATTTTTATTATGAACAAAACTTTTACGAGTCTTTAACATATTCACAATTTTATTGTATGGATAAGTAATGAAGTTTAAATTATAAAAACTATTAGAAGTCTCAAGTTAATCACGTAGTTATCTTACGTTCAGTAAACAGGTAATATACATTAACCAAAAATTCAAGATACCATGACCTGGATTTGGAAAATTAAATTACCGGAAGTGAAACAAGCGCAATACCATAGAATAGAGCTACTTTGTCAGTCTTATCGTAAACTTTAAGTTCTAGTATCTTTACTTTGTAGTGATCGTAGTTATGTGAATGGTGTTTATTGGAGTGCATTTTGCAACAAGAGTTAGGAGAGTTTGCAAAGGAAAGAGTGCTCACAACTTAGGTGCTGCATGGCATACATGAAGAGCCGAGATGGAGACGAACCGATTTTCTATGTTGGCGCAGCATAGCTTCAAATCTACAGTTGTCACGGTGAAGCAAATTTCTATACACAATTTCTCAAAAGCGTCGACGCCGTCGCCTCGCCACCGCCTCGACTCTTCCTGTAAACCATGCACCTTACAGATGGTACGTTTCTTTTTCGAATTGACCAAGTTGCTTTATGGAACATAGCCCAAAAACAACGGAATTTTGATACAATGTAGTTTATAAACTATTACAATTTACAGTTAAGCATGTTTTTTAGGAAATAAAGACAAATAATCATAAGCATAAGCAAGCATTTTACTTTCTTTTGAAATAATATAAGATTTTAGGACGTTTTCATTGTACGTGTTTACAATTTTTTTCTTGTTTGACCATAAAAATTTATCCCAGAATAATATCCAAATTTAATTTATGCACTTTTTCGCAGTCCAACAAACAACTTTGCTTACGTGTGTTTGTTCATTTTATAATACATATTTTCAATGTGTGCGTGAGAGTGACTTTTTAAGAGCCAATAAAATGTAAAACGTTAAGGGTAATAAAATTGAGGGTAAAATCGGTTGATGGAACTCCGTGTATTCACCCTTGACCTAGGGTTGTAAAAAGACTGTAAAAGTGGAGATAATCTATGTGATACCTGCTTGGCAATACGAATCGTAAGCAACAATCAGTGTTAAAGGTAGACGTTAAAACACGGTTATGGTCTGTGATTGTTTGGGGTTGCTCTTGACTCTTGTGTAGACCAAAAGCCCATTAGTGACCGTTGATCTCCAAATAAAACCCGATCTCTACAGGTACAACGACTGGTTCCTAACTTCTTTTCATATTTTGCATTCTCTACAGTTTAGTGCAGCTGTCTTACGGTAAGTTAATTAATTTTTGCAAAAACTACCAGCCACTAGGTATTTTTAGAAAGTCTAATAATTTTGAGCTGCTAAAACGCTGATAAGGAGTTCAGAGACTGATGACTGAGGCTTTTTTAAATCAGTGATTAAAAAAATACAGAAAAAGAAAACTATTTCCAGAAGCTTTTTTAACACAAAACCGAGCAAGGTACCATAGTAACGCAAGGAATTTAAGGCTCGTATTTATAAAGCGATCTTAAGATTGAGAGCAATATTAAGTATGGATTTGACAGATCGTTTTGTACTGAAATGACATTTCTGATACAAACTCAAATTCGCTGTCACTCTTGAGAGCTGACTATAAATACGACCCTAAGAACAGCAGGCCCACATAAACTTTGTGCAAGCCTGACCGGCGCAGACTCCGATATTGTTTTTGAAGCACGTGCCCACAGGTTGTTTACTGCCAGACCAGTGGTTTGGGCCCCTGTTTGTTTCTAGCTCACATTTGCACGTATATGCGGATAGGCTATTTGCGAAATTTATCCTCGGCACTACTGCCTTTTCAGTTGCAGATTTTGGTGTAAACTTCTTGGTTTAGTGTCCTTGTTGGAGAGTTTCCATATTGTCAAATACAACATCACTCCAACATATTCATGTTTTAGTGTTTTTCAAATTGAATCAGGAACATTTTAATGCATTTTATACCTACCTAAATAACACACACATTATACAGAATAACGTCTCGTATGTTTTCACTTTCGCTATTGCCGCAATTATAATGCCATGCTTTAAATCAGGTCTAAGCACGATAATAGAAAAGCATTTAGAAATAAATAAATTACTATTTTTAATAATAAAATTACGGCTTCTCTTAACTTTTTGATATGATTTCATTTCTTTAATAATTCGTAAACAAAACCTGAATAGTTTAATGAAAATGAGTAACAGCTGCGCAAATAATGGAAATCTCTTTGTAATTAATAACTTATTCAATTTAAATTAATACAGCATAAATAAAATATGAAATTTAATAATATTCTCACATGCGAACAGTCAACTCACTCGCTGTAATTCAGTGTACAAGCATCCTCACTGGAACCCTGTTTCCTGGAAATTTATATCCAGAAAATTACCAGCTCGAGTGCAGAAATAAAAGTCGAAAGAAGTAATATCCCAAAACATATTGCTTTTCGAATCTCATATTTCGAATTGGGCTATATCCGTTCGGTTTACGATAGAAGGAAAGTTTTATATTGCTGGCAAGATAAACTTCTGCGCGGCTGTGGTGTGGGACTGTTCTTTAAATTTTGCTTATCTCAACTTTATCTAAATCGGTTTCGTGCTGGAAATAGCTTTGTTGGTTTGCATTGTCCCTACTTCAAATACTATTTTATTTATAACAAACTTTTAACTTCGTTTTTCAGTGTTAAACTGATTTCAACAAAATTTTGGCTAAAATTTTCAATTTTGCGAGCTTTAGCATTATCCGGCCTGCAGAGAGAAGGTCCGTGCCCGGACACAGTTTTTACATAATTTATTAGCTCATTGCATTAAGTAGGTCCTGGAAAGTTGGCAAATTCTCATTTTCATAAACGACAAGCTCACACGAAGTTACTACCAACTAGTTCCTCTATACATTTTTCATCGCGCAAACCATCTGAGACCCAACTTTTACACGCGACGACGACGAATCTCGTTACGTCTATACCCCTCAAGGGCGGGGCGTTAAAATATTAAAATTTAATTTGCACGTACCGCTCTGTTGGGCTGGCTCTAAATTATTCTCCGTGTGACGTCACAGGCTCTCGCAAACTGCATATATTAGGCTGCGGTCAGACAAGACCGTAATTCTGTTAATTAATATGGTTGTTAAGGATTGTAATGCGAATATATGGTGTGATGTCATTACGGGCGCACGTAGTGAGGTCCAGTCGGGTCTAATGTAACCCTATTATGTAACCAAGTTAGTGTTTTGTGTGAGGGACGTGATGAATATGCTGGTTTAGTGTCAACCTTACCACAGAAAGACAAATTGAGAGATTCGAATTAGTGGTTGTGGATATTGATCATAACGAATCAACTCAAAAATAATTAAATTAAGACCTCAAAACCTACTGTCAAAAAACTACCAAAAACACTTTTACCATTAAAAAGTTAAGTCAACCATAAATACCGTACTCTACTTTTACGTTTATACATTTAAACTTCTTAGCATAAAACTAAGGTAGAAAATTTCCAAAGAGCCAAACTCAGCAGAATTGAATAAGTTCAATATTCATGTTGCAAAAGTCCAACACTCGACTGGAACAGATTATATTAATCCAAGTTGAGCAAAACCAACAGAATGGGAATCGAATCATCCTCGGCATCTTTCATCTAGTGTTGTCTATAAGTAGATCGATAATATTCACTTGTCGGAAAATTTGGGATAGTGGCAAAACTGATATTAAATGATTTATTTTTACACCCTAAACCGATTGTTATTCGTTGCAGAAATTTGCATCGCCTGCGATCACATCTGAAGGCCTATTTTGAAACCAATTTGTGGATATCAATAGGCCGTTTTTGTTTACAGCTGAGTATCAAGATGACCTGATTAATGCTGGCTGTCTCATTCATCATCATCATCATCAGCCACTATACATAAGACTGCAGCTGCAGAGTTGCCTGCAAACTTCACAAGGTCATCGTTCTACCTGTAGGAGACCGTCACACGCTACGCCCTCCGACACGTGGCCGCCATTCCAGAACCTTTCGGTCCCATCGGTATCAGTTCTACGAGCTATGTGGTCTCACTCTCATCTCTACTTGTACCTACTAATATCCAAGTCAATCGTGTTTTCTTGATTCTGTAGGAATACATCAGCATTTTTACTCAGACACTTCATATTCTGCCCAATTTTACGATCGAATCACGCTACAAGAAAAGGTCTCAAAGAAAAAGTACTTATCGATACACTTTCTATGCATCGTCGCTTCACAACTTGGTAAGTTTTATTAGTTCCGTACACTCGGTTCTGTTTTATCTTCCACTTTGCTCCCTGTTATGAGGACGTATAGCGACCTATCTAAAGGCATTGATAGGTTTATGCTGTAGTGTAGAGGTATGTCCACAATAGGTTTTTATTTTTTATCTGATGACATAACATTGCAAAGCAAAGTGATGTGTATTGCTGAAGCTACTGATATTATTAGTTAGTTATTATATATTCCATCGCCAAAATTGTAATATCTACATTGAAATGCTCTTCCCAAGATCAGATTGCGTAACATTGTGATAAACAATATTATCTCCTAGAGAATTAGATAAAAACCACATAAGTAATAACACTGGCTACCAATCCTAGCAATAAAAATTGAAATATTAAAAAATTTCAAACTAAATAATAATAATATACTATTTCGATAAATATTTACATGCGCAGGTAAGTAGTTATGTAAGTATAATGAATGTAGCATTATTATGTTCTTCCCAACTTCCTGGTTTTTATCAGGATCTTTTCATCTAGGCCTTTTCTTTTAAAGTAAATACCTACATCATAAATAAGAGTTCTAAGACGATGAAACACTTCATGAATAAATACTTGGAAACAGTTCAACAGAACAGCGAAATGCGAAGCCAGGGTGAAGACAATACGGAATCATTTTATGCGGTTCATAAAGCGGTTTGGAAAGAAATGCCCAAATTATTTACACAGCACCGCGATTCTTTGCGCACTGCGAAAAATATTGCGGAAGTGTTTCCGACTGAATATTTTATAAAAGCTATGTGCTGAAATAAAGTTTGTTTTTATGTTTCGGCGATAAAGTTAATTAGGTTCGTACGGAGAGAAGAATAAACGCTGAAGCTGAAAGTTCAGTGAGGAGCTCCACAAAAATATCGGAATCTTTGGACTGGATCTATGGACTTTTCTAAAAAAGTTGGTTATTTTCAATGGTTAGACATTTTTCATATTAAAAGTTATTAATATCGCAAACCAGAAAAGCTTATGTAACTCTAACTATGGATCATTTCTTTTCTAAATGATAAATAGGTATTGACCAATGTGAACATTTATCAGAAATACAACATTATAAAAGCGCCTTTAATGAATCCCACGTCCAATAATATACCTTAGAATCCGTAGGAGCAGCTGTGTTTAGGTTAGTCTGATGATAAGTCAACAACCCGCCGATTTTTTCTTCCATCCGATCATTATTTGAGTTTTGTTCTCTTCTTTTTCTTTCAAAATAACGAAAAACAAACATTAATTTAGGTGTGCAAATGTTTTTGCTGAATCAGTAATACGTTTTGGTTCTATGGACAATAAGATAACAATTTAATTTAACAAAACTAAGTTTCAATCAAATTGCAATGAATTAAATCCTACTTGTTTTATTTTTAAATGACACCAGGTTAGGGAGGACCGTGACAGAGTGGACGATGGAGCGAGCAAGCCCAGAAGATGTCTGTTATGGCACTGGCAGTCTCACACACGGACGGAATATAGCTAGCTGTTTGGCGCTGGACTCCGGTGAGAGGGTGGTCGCGAGCCAAGCGGCCCCTTGTGGAGCCTACCACCGCTTCGTTGGGATCGTTCAGCCTGACTTATTCACAGGCATGCCTTGATTTTGTCTGTTTTAGACTACTTCTTACAAAGGCCAATTTCGATACTGCATAAAGTTTTGCAGTCGCTTTGGGGATCTCATTGGTAACGTAAAACTGATAGATACTTACATGGTTTCCTATTTTGGTTCAGCGGCTCAAGGTTGCCTTCTAGTCAGTCTTCTCTTCTATGTTAGGTACTTTGGTGAGCGTTCACAAAAAAACCATGATTTTCTTCTATAGTTTTGTCATCTTGTCCCGACGGCTCCCCTACTAAGTACCAACTTTCGTATACAAACTCATTGCGAGATTTTTCTGCTTTCATTAGGCAGTTGACGCAACATACACCGTTAGTTGCACAGGTGTATAATGTATTGTTTCTTTTACTATACCTTCTAGTACTAGTAGTCTAGTTCTTATATACTTGTTGCTCAATAAATACTGCCTATACTCGCAAGATAATGCGTCCCAAAATGTGTGTTCACAGTTACTTACTTTAGAATTCAATTTTCGGGTTTAACCCTTAAATGCGCCACATTTTAGATTTATTTGATTTTAATTTATGTTACGTATTGCAATGAAAGTGATAGCGGAAAAATAACGAAAAAAATATTTAATGATATTTTAATTGTTTTTCAAGCAAAAAACTAAGTGTTGCAGATCTGCAACAAGGCGCACTTAGCGCGTAATAAATTAAGGTACATGGAAAAATGCAACTAGTAATAATAAATTGTTTTCAATATTTTTTAATTTGTAATATATTTTAGTAATGTGATATTTTATTAAAACAGTTTGTACTGCTTACTAAAACTTAGGAAAATACCACATTTTATACAAATAGTATGTGAACCTATGCAAGAAGGAAACTACACCTTCCACGATCTGACCATATAGACAGGCCAACGGGCTAAGTACTTATCAGCTGAGATCAGCTGCTAGACGGAAGATGAAGATTTACCAATGGTGGATCATCTTAATTTTTTCTGATGTGTCTTCTACCAGTGGTGGGTCTAAGACACCCTAATTTTATCTTGCTTCTCTTCGATCTGACAATTATTTCTCCGGAAAACTGCGCTTATTTTCCTGAAAAGTTTCAGGTTCCTTCTCACATTTACTACTGCTATGTTCTAGGTCATCTTTAAAAACAATTCCAGCCTTTAAATGACAACAATTTTGAAGATATCTTAATAGAATATGGGCGGGTTAGTTCCTATAAGTAAATACATTTTTCATGTCCAGAATGCGCAATGTTGCAGATCTGCAACAGATATATAAAGCGCAATTTCACAAGTATGTGTAATTTAATTTTATAAAATCATGTAATTATTTGAAATTTGAATGTATTATTGATATGTGTGATTTTTATCAATGCTTTACCTTAAGAATTAAATAATAAAATTAGAGATCAAATTCGCACATAAATCGACACCAACAATCGTTTTGTTTACTACCCTCCAATTGGCTGATAAACATGATTTTTTTAATAAATATTGTTTTCAATATCTGTCTTTATGTTTTAACTACTAATTTAAAGTAGATTTTATCAAAAATATTTGATATCGGGGGTTTTATAGCGTAAATATTCAAGTGTTGTAGAACTACAACACAGCGCATTTAAGGGTTAAGGGCGTAAATTTCCCCTGGGTGTGGTATATCAAATTCACGGGTAATGTCGCGGCCTCACGTGAACAACGACGTAAGCGGACGCGGGAGCGAGGAAAAGAAACAGGCTAGGATACGATCCCATATTTCACTAAATATTATATTTCATTCCTTTATATTTATAGAAGAAAATTCGAAAAACAACAAAAGTACCTACTAGTTTGAAAACAAAAACCAAGGAAGAACTATCTAAGTCAACGTTTTGATCATAATAATATAGGTCCAAAGATGTTGTAGTACAGATTTTGCCAAAATTAATTTATTTCAAGTTATGTTTTGTCAATATCATGTTTCGTCATTAATTATTTTGTTACTATATTTTTTGTGACGATGAAATAACAAATAATTTGTAAGAATATTATAATAAGTTCATCGTATACTATTATAATATTCAGGTTTAGCAAACCCAAAGCCAATCGACCTATACCAGAAGTAGCATACCTTGCCATTACCTGATGACAGCACACTTGCTGACTGCCAAGCCGAGCGGAACTTATTTTGTTACATTTTAATTTCACGGAAATTCCTCATCGCCACAGGTTTCCGCTTCGACGGAATTTATCGCCCTCAACTTGGTTGGCTTAGGGCGTATGAGCCTCGGGGTTATAAGCTATTTTATTTTATTTAGCCTCCATGTTTATTTGTACTCCGCGTTTGCTTAGGACCTCCGAAACGCGTAAAAAAAGGCTGTTATGTATTTTGATGTATGTTAAAAAAGGTTGGTAAATTATTATTACGGCGGCCTTTAAAACGTCTTTGTAAATACACCGTCGACTAAGGATGAGTCTGTCTGTTGACTAAAAATGCACAACCATGACGACATACTACTGCAAGTATATTGTGCTAACGTTTTAAAGGAACAATGAAAAACTTTTTAATATACAATGATCGTAACTGAATTGATAATTATGTGGTGACATTAAAACCTACTTTTTACTTCTAAGATTTTTTATAATTTAGTTGAAAATGTACGTCATACAATATGTCAATTTGTCATTAGCGTTTTTGGTTTCTGAGAAAAAATGATTCTGTTTTTATCGTTGTAAATTATCTTTATTTCGTTTTATTACATAGTTGATATTGATTCAATAGTTTGGCGTTTGCTTTCCGATTTACTAAACTGGTGACCCCGACGTGATATTATAACCAGCAATAATGTCCACATGGTGAAATTAAGCTGTATCAGTGTATAATCTAGTCTAGTCCATAGAGACGGTGTTGTCAAGTCAGAACACGCTCATGTAATTAGTGATGGGTAAACACGGTTTCATGAACTAGATGGGCGTGTCCACCTGTTTGGATACGACGGCTTGTCTTAAAAATTGTTAGGTGACATTTCCATCAAACCAGACAAACCAAGCGTGTACCAGTCAGCGTCAAAGTGTCTTTGATTTATTGCTTTATGTTCATTGCTTCTTTTTACCTTACAGTGTATATTTTCTATGTAAAATATTGGAACTAGTCAACTAATTTTGTACTCCTGACAACAACTGTTTGCTACGTGGAGTTCAAAATTTTATACGGAATTCAAATCAATTCAAAATTCAAAATATGATTACTTACTTTTGACCACTACTCCTTTTTGTATGGAGCCTACTGGCATACTATGAATGGCGACCTTTTTTTAAAAAAAAACATCGCAGTGCTCGATTAAACCTAATCCATTCGATCGATTGTACACACAAATTGAAATCAAAGATACTTTTTTGAGATTTTTGGCTTAAGCGTCACATTCATCATCATCATCATATTATCAGCCCACATTACCGAGATAGGTAATATTTTAAATCAAAGATATCGGAATTTCAAAAAATCAATTTTTAAGTGAAAATATCTCAGTAATGTGAGTAAAAATATCCAAGTATATTTTAGGTTTGTATTTAAGTGTAGAATCGAATAGTTTAGGTCTAATCGTGCGCCGAAAGATTTTAGTAAAATAGAAGGGTCGCCATTCACACTATGCCAAAAAGGTTACATTACATCTCCTTTTAAAAAATGCATCCTTCATATGTTAACTATCATAATTTTTTTTTTAATTAGTCAGCTTGTATGTATAGTATCCACCAAAGTTACATTAGGACCATATTCTGCAAACAAAACTATCCTTAACAGTGGACATGAACATTTTCGACCAGTATCCATTGTACGTGTGCGTACTATACATTACCTATTATTGACGACCCATTTCTACCCAATAATATTATTCTAGGACAGAGATAATTATCTGTTAGTTGTTTGCTTTCACATAATTATGTTTAATTGGTATGTTTACCAGTTTGCAACTATGGACTTGAATTACAAATGGAAATCTGAACTAGTAGGTAAGTAAGTATTATATTATATTATACTTTATATTGTACACAAAAATTTAAACACATAAAAAAATCAATTTTAAAAATAATAAGCACAATGGCGACCTCATTGCTAAGAGCGTTAGAGCTGGGCGCCCGCCGCGCTCATAAGTAATCTGTGGTTAGAGCGTCTACCAGACAACCTTTGTTTGGGTAGAGGAAATAAGTAAGTAGGGAATCAGAAACAGAGGTTTAATTACCTAAATCGTCCTTCACATGTACATTTTAAGAAGTTCTCATCAAAGTTGGATTATGAAGCAAAGTTCTACGCCATGTAAATTCGGTTAACTTCATGAAAATCAATCATTTTTTCTATTTAGGTAAAAAAGAAGGCATAAAACTTGGCCAGAGCTTGGAGTTTTATAAAAAATAAAACAGTTAATAATCGTATGATTTTTTACAAGAAAGTACCTATATCAAACTCTCCTATCATATAAAATCAAACTGTAATCAAAGGCTTTCAAGACAAACATAATTAAAATTCTTAGCTTTGAAGAAACATTCCGACGATCCAAACTTGGTATAAGTGCCTAAATAATTTATAGACTTTAAAATGATGGCATGAACTCAAACGAAAGTTATCGTGCTTATAAAATAAGAAATTGCAGAGCAAATTAATAGAAATCGTGTTTAAATTAAAATACTTAGATGGATTTAATTGAAAGTCTGTCACCGTGAATAGAATAAATATTTTAACACTAAGGTACCTTAGCTACTGAAAAACAAAAGACAAATAGAACGATAAATGAATGAAGACGAATAAAGTAACATTTATTTTTATTTTAAAGACGATTACATGCATAAAGTCATGCCTTTATATATCTTACGGGATAGGCAGACCATAAAACGCTTAGTAAGTAAAAGTAGTTTTTTCCACGTTTCAATATATTATTATAATAATATTGAGGGATTTTTTTTTATTGACATGTGACAGGATGTCAGCTCATTGCCTTAACTTAATTAGTTAAAATACACCGTAATGTAACCCGCGAATTCCTGACTTCTACAACATGCCTTGTAAGAAAGGTAACTGGAACATTCTACGTTTTTCTATTGCTCCCAGCCGCTAGAAAGCATAGAGACGATTAAGGTATTCAGTAAAACCTTAACATTAAATTTTCAGTGAAACATGTAAAGTCATTAACTACGAACACACATGTCATCATCACTCGGTTAGAGAGGTTCAGCCCAGTTTAGGGGCAGGTTTCAACAAATTCCCGCCAAAACCGGAATTACCGTTAATTACGATTTCCGATTTCCGTGGGCCTGCTGAACCTTTGGAAATTGTTAATTTTGTAAGTGCCGGAAGGGCTGCATAATTGTAATAATTGGTTGTCAGGTTCATTCGCGGTGTGCTTTGAATCAGGTTAATGACAATCACATTTTTGTTGTCCGTTACAAAGTGATCTTAACTGACTTGTAAGATATTTCATCAAATCGTGTTCTTCCAAAATTAAATGTTCCTTGAACTACTTGAAGAGCTGTTTGCATTTTTAGCGTAGCAATAACTTTAAAATTCATTCCGTGTTTTTCATTTGCGATGAATTCAAGGCTAGTGGTAGCACGATTGAGAATAATTCCACTCAAAATCTTAAAAAGTTTTTCTACTCCGATGCAACAAAGCTAACTTTTCTTGGACTACAAAAAAACTCTTTACTGACTCTATCACCACAAATGCAGTCATTCTGCCTCTATTCACAGGGAAGCTTATGATGCGGCTATGATGCCGCTTGCCTGAGATGGCTCGCTAGATGGTAGATCCAATTCTACCGCTAAAAGAACAAATTCAGAAAGATTGAACGTTCAATATATCGAGGTGACCTATCTGTTAACCGCTATCTCTATGCGTGTTTGCTGCACAGCGCCGTTAGCGCATGCAAATCGCTTTGTGCCGGATAGAATAGGAAACAGGCTAATTAGTTGTTTGTTTCAATTAAAAACGAACAATGCATTAATCAGGTTTCACGAAGCTATTCAATTAAGAGGCGTATTGATTCATTTGTGTTGATAACGTATTATTAGAAAGAGTTTTATGAATTTCATATTTATGATTGAATTATTTTTATTATTTAGTACATTTTCTTTATACAGATTTCTGCAGTTGTACGAACCAGTGTTAAACTAAGTTCAAAAGTTTTTTGATCTATCCTAGACATCCTCCTCGTCTTTCTCGTCACACCAATAGTCTATTATGTCGAGTTTGGTAAATCACCGAACGAAAGGATATTTCAGCCGCAAAACTTTCGGCACCAGACTTTCCTATCGTCAGGTAAAGCTTATTGTCGAAAGTACGGCTTAGTTTAAAAGCAAACTGAAATCCTTTATAGTTCCGGAACAGAATTGTGAGAATAACGTTATATTTCAGTCGGATTATATTAAATTCAACGCAACAGTAAAACTAAGTAGCTAAGTATTTCAAAATGAAATGCATGAGATATAAACAGAGGCAATGGGCGCTTTTTCATTAGACGGCACGGCACCGGTAACGGCAATGGCACGATACCGTCGACTGAATCGTGGATGAGAATGTCTGAAAATCAATGAAATTATATGACACTCTTTTCCATTTGCCGGCACGGCACCGGCACGGCACCGGCACGGCATGTCATCGATTCCCATATGTATTGTCACGTGATCGTCGCCGTGCCGGTGCCGTGCCGTCTAGGGAAAAAGCGCCCATTGAAGTGGAAATAACAACCCGTTAGCAGCGTTTTGATAAAATTATTCAAATACTTGCTTTTTCTTTTTGACGTGTGGGTTTCGAGTCGGTCGTGCCGATGAACCCTGGTGTCAGAGTTTTTAAACCGCCTAATAGCACAACTCATAGGCTTCTGACATGTTTTTTATGTAATGACCACTATCAACAACAGCAACTGGGACCGACGGCTTAACGTGCCCTCCGAAGCACGAAATCTTTTTTTCTTTCAGACAATCAGGTGATTCAGCCTGCCCTAACCAAACAAGATAAAATCTCACAAAGTGATAAATTAACAAATACTTATCAACTTTGTGTTCCTCCCCTGGGAATTGAACCCAGAACCTCCGGTTCGGGAGCCCATGGCTCAGACCACTAGACTACGGAGGCAGTTTTGCTGCTAACAGTTACCTTTGAAAGGTAACCTTTCAACCTTTTGATTGCTGCGTTTTCCAAACGTGGTACAATTTAGCGGATTCCATCGATCGGTTATCGGCAACTTAACTTTTTTGAAATTTCTCAAACATTTTTAGTGCTTCGCAACAAAAATAACCCACTAAAAGGCACTCAAAAGCGGTACTCGGTGCCAAAATCTCGACGCCAAAATAAATATTACGAAGAGGATAGTGCAACTTTATGCCTGCACTCATATTAAGCGTACATTAGTATGGTATAAGCTAAATATGAGATTATACTAAGTTTTGTTTATGTTTTTTTAAATGTAAATCGTACGCAAAATAATGTATTGCAGAGTTTATTCGCATCACTGTTAAATTCAATAATTTTGTTTTATGTTTTAACATTATATGCACATTGGGAAAAGTGGTTAGTTATCATTATCACCACCACATTAATAACCTATGTTTTACTACAAAAACAAACTTATGTGTCAACCAATAATATCCATTAAATTGATAATTATACTAAAATGTACTCTACTTAAATCTGAACGAAATCAGCTCCTAATGATGCCCCATGAAAGATAAAATACATGTAAAGTAAATAACAGGTAACAGGTGCATTGCATGCCATGCTACGCTTGTTCATTTGAATTTAACCCGCACAAACTATCATTCGACGTGTGTAATAAAATAAATTGATAGCTAAATATTTTTCTCCCATATGTTATGTTAAAAAATAAAATATTTAAAGTAGGTAATTCAACTTAAAAAAAGATTCAACAAAAAATTAGGATTTATGATAATGATTGGTAATAAAATAACTAAGGTACTTTTAATAATCACCATAACTATTCCATGACCGTACTGTTCCAATATATTTTCACATATCTAACCCTCAAACGCACAAAATGGCTATTACCATTTCATCCACGTACAGTTTTCAACTACCAATTCCTTAGAAATATGGGTAAGATATTCAAAATTCTCGGCTAAACCGAGTATGAATTCTTAGGCAATATTCATAGAACTTTCATATATGCAGATGTTATATATGAAATAATAAGTAATAAAATGATAATATCGTTTCAGTTTCGTTGTGTGCGATCATGTTCCTAATAAAATAGTATTAACAGCATATTATTACTCCATGGTATAAGGTATCATATTTATTTTTAAATATTTCAAACAGTGAGAGGTGTATGATTTCATATTAAGTATTTATGTTTCTGCACACTTTGTTTTGAAGTTATTTTTTTACTGCAAAAACTTATATTAAAGCTATATCCGTTACAACTAAGTAAGAAATCTAAGAAGGTAGTTTAGTTTTTTATAGTTTTACTTTTTTTTTAATAAGTAGGTAGGTATACTTTACGTATACTTTGCTCCGCAAAAATCGTGAATATTTAATTGTATGTCACATAATATATTTTCATTTATTACATAGAACAATTACATAGGGCATTAAGAAACAGCTACTTAATAAGTGTGTCATTCTTTAACTAAGTAACTACTCATACCTACTATGAACAACTTAACACATCTTCCAAGTCCATAATCTCTATTGAACTTATCAATACGGTACACGCACGTAACTGTGCTAGTTATACCAAAACTAATTCACTTAGTATTCAATGGCATCGACATTAGACGAAATAGACTAAAGTGATTTACTTTACTATAGCGAGAGCTGAACTAAATTTATTACCCCTATACAAACTGAGATTACGAAGTTAGCTTTATCCTAAAGGTTTAATAATATGCTGAAGTTAGTTTCTAAGTTTTTGACAATAAGCACAGTACCTATACCTACCTACATCGCCTGTGCTTAAAAAACGCCATAAATTTTAGATGCAGACAAATAATTTATTTCTAAAAATGATCCTCAAATCGTGACAAAATTAAATACTTATGTACATTATAAGATACCTAAAAATGCACACTGTAAAAATGGTTTATTACCTATTCAATATATTTCGCCAATTACTTAGTTATTGTTACCTACAATTCGAATAATATTTCTAACTTACCTGCTATGTAGGTATACATAACAAATAACAATCAGAATTGCGGTTTAATTTATTATTAGTGATCTATAAAACAATCAAATAAATACTTATTAGCCGGCAATATTATAAATACTAACAAACAAACCTGAACATTAATAATATTAATTGCCTGTTTTGTTAACCTATGAATGGGCCATTGGAACAAAAACATTGTAGGTAAGCTCGTCTATGCGACAGGAAATTATAACAATGGAGACAGTTTACATTTACAAATTGGGAAAATGAAATCAATGCTTGACATGATTACACAAAAGTCTTCTTCTTTATAATAAACTTCTTTCATACTGGACTGAGAGCGATGGAAAAACATAGAATGTGCCAGCTGCTTCTCCTTCCAGGCATCAGCAACGGCATTTGTATTTTAATTTAGGCGATGAACTGACAAATAGCCATACTCATATAAATCTAAAATTGCCTTCAATATTTGTTAGATGTGACACCACCGCGGGCGCACCGCACCGTTTTGAGGGTTGTTTAAGATAGAACTGTATATTGCTGTACTGACAGGTTGTCAGCCCATCACCTAAATTACAATATACTGAAAACCTAGAATCCCTTAGCTGGTTTTCACAGCATGCTCAGGAGGAAATGCAGCTGGCACATTCCATGATTTTCTATCGCTCCCACTCCTGCATGAAAGTAAATAATTTTTAGAAGTAACCGAAATGTTCCGGCTCCCTCTACGATAAAAAGACAGATAGATAGATAACTTCTTGTATGGTCTTTGAGGACTATTTCTACTGTAGACACGTCTGTAGGTGCACGGACGAACTTCAATTACATCTAGCAAACAAGTTGGACTGATGGACTCTCACAGCGACGGCACCCGGAAGATATTAGCAAACTTGCATAATGACGACCGGTCAACTTGGAATGTGATGAAAACTCAGTCAGTTTTGCAGGTAATGACTTTATTATAGTAAACAAGTATTTCCGAATTGACTTCCTTGCTAGACTGAAGGCAATAAAAAGGTTCTAGCTGATTTTATTGTCATTTTTGATGGTACAATCGGTCGGCTACCTAATCTAGGGGATTAAATGAGTGAGGGTAGGTACTGGTTTTTGCACAGAGTGACTGCCATCTGACCTCCGCAATCCGTTAACACGTTATATAATTGCTGATATATGTATGCCTGAAATATGGTTTCTACAGACTGGTTTCCACTTTATTGTTTCCACTACTATAAAAGATCCACTACTTAAGGCATTTTTTTATTCTTTTATCCAAATAAACAATATAGAGTATAGAGCCATTACGTAACACAGGACTAAAACGGAAATATTTCACGAAAGATCGCCCACCCGGAATCATTTGCAAATATTTCTTGCGAATGTCGTGCGACCTCTTTTGTCCTTCTACATAAAATTTGTGCGCATCTATTTCTCGCGGACTGTCCCCTTGGCCCTTTTTCAATGGTGCTTTTTATCATTCATGTATTTAACATATCTTTTGGCAGCGATGTCCGTTCCGACGTTTGAGAAATGTTCGTCTAGTGAATGTTTCTACTCATAAAATATGATAGAAGTGGAGTAAATGCTTGTTGTAGGCGAAGTTTTATTTCAGACAGAGTTTATTTCAAGTGTTACCCGTTTAAAATAAAATACAATCATTATTTTGTTGAAGAACAATTTTTTTCTTCAAAATATCATCACACAACACTATACCCACGAGGCAAATAGAGTTTTTGTACAAATTAATACTATGCTCATTTTATATTAGGGAGGTACAAATATTGGACAGAAAGGTTTTTCTTAGTTCTTGTGCAAATAAACTCATCTAGCATGCAGCCGTCACGCTCCTTAGTTCTTCAAAGGGGTGAGAGCTTTCTTTGTACCCTCTCTAGAGTTGATTTACGATGCGACAGTCTCTAGAGTTTTTACGGTGGTTGGGATCTAGAAGAAGGGGTAATAATGCAAATTACATTTCCTTTTCTCTGTCTGTCTTTATTTTCATCAATTTGAGAATGTCTGTAAAACTAAAGTTGCCCATGTTTGTGATAAAAGCCAAGGGTGTTTTGACTTATTATATTTTTTTCGGAATTGATTTTTTTTCCAAATACTCGTAGGAATTAGGTAACTGCAGGTTTTTGTGCTCATTCTGATTTCTTGTAAATCTGAGAGAAGACTGTTAAACGTTATTTAAAATAAATAAATAAAGTTTAACTCTTTGCGATACTAGTGGAGACTAGGAACCTCTTTGTCTAAGAATTATTGTTTAATTACTTCCTAAATTTAATTTACACTCCCTTTTGTCGCGTTCAACATAAATATCCGTAAAGTTTGATTATCTAAATATGGTTCGTTACACTCAAATTTTGCAAAGGAAATAAACTTAACATCATCAAAATGTTGCGGTTAGTTATTGTATAAAAGTAATCAATTAATAAATTTAGATATTTTCATGAAAATTAGTAAATTAAATTTATTTTAAACATACCGTAGAATTCAGTTGAAACACGTACAGGTACATAGTTTGGCCATAACTTTCTATATTTTAACTTTCAAAAGCATCGAACGTCAGTCTTAATGCTACGTTATGTTGCAAACTCAATTTCACCAGTACAGAATATATCCAACAAAGTTATGTATGTGAACAAAATGAATTTACCCTGTTCAACTTAAAAATATTACATAAACGATTTATTTTTCCAAGCTTTAATACTGTAACACAAAGAGATTTTAATATTACCTACTTGCACCATATTACGTACGTCCTAAGAACGAAGTTATACCTTTGAAGTCGAAGCTAGAGTAATAATATGATATTGAATTTGATAGCTTTGATATTCTAGAAAGATTAGAGTAATATTACGATTATTGTTATTTTGTTTCCTGCTGAACTAATACTAAATGGCGTACAAGTAAATGGAAATATTATTTGTTTAGCATAGGTAGATAATAACTGAATATTCAATTTTGTCTTATAGAAGTATTTTGATAACAATGTTGTATTTTTTATCGGTCTATCAAAACTAAATTTCTTATTATATTTGTAATGTACAAATGTTTTGATAGACCGATAAAAAATACAAACATTTATGATTAGAAAGCTATAGTTTATATATAGGCTTGTAAAACTCTTCGAAAAAGCAAGTCGTTAAAATATTCACATAAATATTATAAGTACATTTAGAGAAGATAACTTGTAAAGATTTGTTGCCAAGAAAACAAAAGTAGGTCGGGAGCAAAAGGAAACAAGGTATAAGACAAATTGAGGAGGCGGTCCAACCCGTGTATTGGGAAATAAAATTCCACCGAATTTGGGAGCTTTGCGAATTGCTACTTCCGAAGAGCATTTATAATGCACCTGTCTGCTGGGGAACGTAATTTTGGGGAGTAAGTTTGTTATATGGGAAGAAGATGAGATAAATCCGAGTCAACATTTGAGCGGTGAGTGACTTTATTGATGTTGGCTTTCAGGAAGGTGTTGTCATATTTTTTTTCATATACGTTCACATAAATATCTTATAAACCACACATAATCCCAATGGTGTAGTGGATAGGGCCGCTGCCGAGGTCGTGATTTGAAACGTACCAATGTGTTTTTCTGTTTCCGAATTTCATATGTACGTTTATTCGGTGCTTTTACGGCGAAGGATAACATCGTGAGGAAACCTACAAACACATATGAGCATATAATGAGCTGATGATGAAACCACACATATAATTTTAACCATAAAAAACAGGATACACAGATTAATAATCATCACTAAAAAAATTACTTGTTTAAATACGAGCACATAAAAAAATGTGTTTGTGACAATAATGTTAAAAAAAAAAAAAACATTAACTTTATTGTCTCAATCATTTAATTTTATGTGTTCGTATATAAACAAGTTTCTTAATGTCATATAAAAAAAGTTCTCAGTGTAACAACAATTACTACATTATTGTTGCGAAGTTAGACAGAAACGAGACAGCATAGTAGGTAAAAGATAACAGAGTAAATTGACAAAGCCAATCTATGACAAAAAATAAATTCATACTCATAGATTAAACAAACAAGTATATATAATGGTTATTTAGGTAGATGTTAAGAGCAAACTCATAGTATTAACATTATTATAAAATTGTTCTTAATTGTGAAACTTGTACACAATACCTACTTACTTTAGAAACTCAGCAGACTTGTGCAAATGGTAAAAGTTTGCCAATAAACACCACGCCTTGTGCTGTTTGGATATAAAGGTCAATGTTGAATAACCCTACTTTATCTATGTTTACAGTGTGTAAAAAAATTGCTGACTAAACTTTAGGGTATTCATAAACCAACTCATGAAATCAAACAACTTAGTCCCAAGGAAGCTAAAATGACCACTGACTCTTGTGATGATCCTTACCAAATACACATACATTGGTGTTAATTCAGGACGCACTATTACTAATTCTAATTCTTAGTAGCGCTGTCACTTTCTTAAATTTGACATAAGAACAGGATAGCAAACAAAC
The DNA here is from genome assembly GCA_029255725.1 of Scrobipalpa atriplicella. Classification (NCBI taxonomy): domain Eukaryota; kingdom Metazoa; phylum Arthropoda; class Insecta; order Lepidoptera; family Gelechiidae; genus Scrobipalpa; species Scrobipalpa atriplicella. Next base: position 58,761 of record JARACY010000433.1, read on the forward strand.
ACGTGACTGTGACATTCTTAATTTGACGTACGGCGCTTTAAATAAGGAATGACCATAGAGCGTGCTCACTAATTTTAATTAATTTAAGCAGTCTTATGTCAGATAAGAAATGTCAACTCACGTATTTGTTTGCTATCCTGTTCTTATGTCAAAGTTTAGAAAGTGACAGCGCTACTAAGAATTAGAATTAGTAACTGGACGGCGTGAATTGAGGCCATTGTTACATCTTCTCTAACATAATATGACTGATTGATATAAAAGCTGTATTATATTATTCCATAATACTTGAGTATTATGTTGTTACGAGCACGTGAGGGTAGGTATAGTAACGTAACAAGCGATTTCTACACCTTAAGATGCCGCTATTCAGTTCAGACGTCTAAACCAACCAGACACCCGATGTTTGTTCCTGATCAACTACACAGCAACTGAATACTACTGCAATTAACTTGCAGATCAAGTTGGGAACATATCCTGAACTTGGAGCAACTCTGTAGTGATTCCGTTCACGTTTACAAATAGACGTAGTAACACTGTATGAAGTGCAATGTGACACCTTATGTTTACCCTTCGAGAACTCAACTGCATTGCATACTGCAATAAGAGAAGATCGTGGTTATATGTATTTCTATAGTTAAACATGGAGGTATAGCTTTGCGCAGAGCCATGGAACAAATTGAATATGGTGAAACACATACGAAGGAATAAATGTTTATTAACCTTGAATATACGTGCTTTTTCCGAAATTGCGGTCCAAATTCTCTCCATCCAAGTTTGACAAAGTGCCACACAACAAGTCCATTAAGGCTTCATGCACACTATACTCCTACGTCCCGGGAAATAGCACGATTAGTCCCGGATCCAAAATAGAGCTGACTTTCAACTGCTACTGCGAATCACAACTAATGTTATACTTTAAATTTAGTTTTCACTAAAGACCATAACATTTATTGAATGACTAAACATACTTTTGAATTTCATTTTTATGTTTTGACAGAGGTAAGTTTATAACCTGAAAACAATAAATTATTCTTACAACTCTATCAGATCTGTGCATCGAAAAGTTGAATACCTACGAGTACGTGCATTTGTAGAAACACGTGACCGTATCTTGAAACTAATGAATCTGATTCATCATCATCACCATTATCAGCCATTATAAATCTGATTCAGATGAAATTATTTGTAAGTCAATGAGATATTACTGTTGAAGTTACTCTTGACCTGGCTGTTATTTAAGAACTGTTACATGTCTCATCTATTCCAAATACAGGACTGGGACAAATGTTCTGCGGACTCCGGGACGATTTTTTGCTATAGAACAGTGGTGAGAGTAGGTACAGTGGGCAGCAGGTCGAGTAATCCATTTTACGGACCAATATAAACTGGTTATAACTACTTGGTTATACTGTATAGCTAGTATAAATTGGTCCGCCAATGTGGTAACTCGACCTGCTGCCCACTGTACCATTTTTATACGTTTAAAAACGAGCTCCTATTAACCGTCAGACAGAACGAAATTAAACTGATTCCAAATTAATGGAAAGAGTTATGATGCTGCTGGACGAAAAATGAAGTTGGAATGTTGTTCACTTAATTTCAAAGACCGAACGAGTTATGTCCAAACGAATCGTGTATTCATTGCTTTTGGGGAGGATAATTAGTTTTTTCTACGTTATAATTTGAAGTTACATGCGTAGTTAGATACGACATACTATGTGTACCTATAATAAATGTTGGTACATACTATAATAATCGTTATTAGGTCCATAATTTTAGGTCTCCATTTTTGTGATTATCAATGGCGTTATAACCGACAAAAATAAAATAAATGTCTTCAAAAATACTGATCTCCCTAAGCTTAAATTTGATATCGAAAGAAAAAAGTATTTACGTGCACCAATTTGTCAATCAATTTTGATAAATTGAATTTGAAGATCAGAAAATGGATAACATTTGATGTCCAAATTCTTAAAGCCACACAAATAAGTTGGCTGGGTCTTTCTTTAGCTAAGACAAAGAAAATATAATATTAGTTTTTTTTTTGACAAAGATGAAACTAAATTGGTATCTGTTTATTTTCTGACATATTGACAGGTCAGTATATAAGTATTATGAGATGTTAATGGTATACAAAAAAATAAATTATTTTAAAACTGCCGCATAAATTTGTCGAGCAAGTTTGTCTGCTAAATCTAAACTTTAATGCTTGAACTTCGTCGCCTGGAAGTTCAAGTGAGAAATCAATATTCAAACTATAAGTTGCACGTCTCCGATCGATGTTTAAAGTTCGCTCTCTAATGCTCTTGAATCAAATAAAGATTTTTCACTTGCACCATCTCTCAAGTTTAGTTATAATAATAACTAGGTGTAAAAATATAAGTTGACCATACTTAATGGTATGATCGTACCCATTAAACTGAACAACTTTACCCCAATAAATGTTGGCCCTCCCATATAAAATCACTGGAGCCACTGACACAATTTTAATGGAAGGGTAAATTTTTTATTTCATATTTCGACCAATGTAACTTGGGAAAAGTTGTTCGGTTTTATGGAAAGGATGACTATTCCTTAAAGTTTAATGTTTTTACACCCTGTATTTTGAGAATCAAATATAATGAAAGCACAGAAAATTCAGAAACCATCATAAAAATCACAATATTTATACACGAGCTTAAAGTAGGTACTAATTTTGATAGTTTTCTAATAACAAGTTGCTATTATAAATGCTAACACGATTGACACTACTCGTTGTTAAAATTATTTACACACCTCTGCATTATTATATCAACATAATGTATCAAGGAACTTGCGTTTAAAGCAAGAAAATAATCCCAAGGGATTTAAAGTTGTATGGAAATCCTTAATAGCCCAAGGGTTATTATGTGATTTGAATTTGGAATGTCATGTGAACTACTAAGAAAATAATTTTCAGAAAAAAAAAATATGGCTGTGTGTGTATTAAAACTGTTGCCACACTCGCCTTCTGCGCCTCCCGGCGAGTGTAAAAAGGCTGTATGACTAGTTATCTGTATGTGCTCTTTGCTTTGTATAAAAAAAAGAAACTAAAAAAAAGAAAACGCGGTTTGATTTTGCAAAAGTTTTTCTCTCATTGATTATTACTTCCATTGCGTAAATTGTCGAGTGAAATTAATATTTTGACTCCAGAAGACATTGTGACTAGTATTTTGTCGTATTTTGTTATTTATGTTGAATATGTTAAATACGATCAATTCGTTTTTTGGAAAAATACGTAGGTAGTGGATTGTGAACGTGAAGTGTAGTTCAGTGAGTGTGAATTGACTTTCGGATCTGTTGCTTCTGGTATGTTTTCAATATTTATTTATGTATCAATATTACATGATTAGGTATATTTCTGAGCTTTATTATCTTACAGACGCCTGCCACCGTCTAAGTAATCTGTGCAGTAGGTGTGTAAAATATAGTATGCTCCTCGGGAATAAATGTGTCTTCGCCTTGGGCAGACTTGAATCCCTCGCTACATTCAGGATTCTTGTCATAATTCCCTTGCTTCGCTCAGGAATTAAAGATTTAATTCCCTCGCTGCGCTCGGGAATTAATCCTAGAATCCTTCATTCCGCTCAGGATTCAATATGCTGCCCGTGACGTTAGACACTGCTTTATTCCCTCGTTGCCTAATATACTATTGTATATACGTATCGATATCAATCCTTGATATTGATAGACAAGTATAAATAGATAAACAACGCTAGCACGAAGATAAAGTATACGTACGCTTGTCACGTATGAAACTACAGTAATGAAAGAAATTGGGCTGTGTATCTGAGTACGCAAATAATCGAGGACAGAAATCTGGCGCCTTGTTGCCTTCGTTAAGAAGCACATGTGCGCACTGTAGACTTCGTTTTGTCTACGCATTATCTCGTTCGTTGCACACTTCACCACGAAAAAGGACAGGCATTAATCATTGTGAAGTATGCAACACTTGTAGACAAATCGAAGTCTATAGTGCGCATCATAGGCCTGCTGGAGAGAAAGCGAAAAGTTTTCAAAATCAAGTTTGATCCAAAATCCTTCAGTTCTGATAAATTTATAAACCTAATATTGTTGATTAACATCTCGTTAAAAAAAAACGTTAAAAATTTTGAAATTATACAATCTGCACGCGTCTAAAGTAAAAAAAAATATAATATTCTTTTTTATTGCAAGAAAAAGAAACACTTTGTCTGAACATTTTCAGAGGTTGAAAAACTTCTCAATTTTATGAAAGGTGATGCTCAATCACGTGTAAGCGACTTGGGTTGAAGGGTGTTAGGTTTTGTTTTTCGTTACAGAAATCGCAAGTTATACTTACTCATATTACAAAATATTAAATAAAACGTGGACTTATAATGTACAGTCAACCAAGGACCACCCTAAGGTACCATGACCGCTCCACACGCAATGTTTACTAATATTTTCTCAGGTTATTAGGATTATACTTTGTAATGAAATTTCGTATAGTTGTGCAAGATAATATCATATAGGTAATTATCTACTAGGTATACCAGTATTTTGAAATCTTATCTTAAAATAAGTAATTTATCAATATTAGAGCTAAAAAATAGTGTTGCTCTTTAAAAATTATGTTACAAAAACTAACTAACTATTGCATAAAGTAATAAGCCATGTAAGTATATATTATTATTTTTTATGAGCTCATAAACCTAGACCTAACATCTGACCCAAATTGCCCAGACCTGGTAGTTACACTGCAAGACCATCTGTCTCGTGGAGAGGAAGGCTCCAGGCTACAAATTTACTTACAGACAAAGACGGATATCCTAATGAATCTGATTAACCTTGCCCTCAAACTGTTGTGGTTCTTGGGTTTGACGGCTTGCTTGCACGAATGACTATTTCTGAATAAAACACAAAATTTAGTGAAAGAAATTATTACATTTTTTTTTATACTGGTTATGGATTTAGAACTTTTAAATTTCGAATAATAGGTTCTTGACAGTATTTAATGGTGTAACGACGAATGATAGGCCCATGTTTTAATACCAATTGCAATGTTAATGCTAGACATTTATCCATTAACAGTTACTTGTAATAAAATAGAAACAAAAACATAAAAAAAAGCGGGTACAAAAAAACGGGACCCTGTTTTACACAAAGATTAATATTTGATTGGTCAAGTTCAATTTTAGTAGCATACCAGCGCTGGACCAAATTCAAATGTAGCTCAACATAAATCTTTAATTTCAAGCGCACGCGACGGCATAACTTACAAGTTATGGGACGTCTGTGACAAGTGCTACTTGATTTATCCCTGGACCGGTGACATAGATACTTAATGTGAGATTGCTCTATGCATGAGTCAAATATTTTTTATGGTTTTTGAAGCATCTCCTTTATCAGTCCTTACATATACATAAAATCACGCCTCTATCCCTAATGGGGTAGGCAAAGCGAAAACGACCTAAAGGTCGTTCCGCCACGTCTGACAAGTTTTGAGGTTTATTTATTACAGATGATTGTGTATATTGCTTTAGTGACGGGTTGTCAGCCCATCGCCTAAATTGCAATACACTGAAACCCTCGAATCCCTTAGCTGGTTTTTACAGCATGCCCGGGAGGAGATGCAGCTGGCACATTCTATGTTTTTCTATCGCGACCTCAATCATGTTGTCTTTTACAAGGGTTAAAAACTGTATGATCCACAAGAATCTGCTGCTCATTGTCATCTGGACAGTGTTTACCCATCAAAAACCAGCCCTTGTTCTGAGCATCATAATCATCATCGCTCAAATAGGTACGTCAACACGTTTATCAATTTAAATTTTATTTCGGTGTGAATCAGTTGTTCAAAATTACTGCTGTTATTTTATTTGAATTAGATTTTTTTATTTTTGGCAATAAACTTTCATGTACTTAGCTCAGGCATTTGCTGCGAATCCATTTTTGGCTGGCGTGAGATTTCTATCGTTATTGATTCCGATGTTAACTCGCGCTGACGGGAGATGATGGATGTTTATTGTCACGGCTTCATAAAGGTTTTTATGAAAGTTCATATGACGCATCCTTTGATATTTTAATAGGAATTTAATATTACTCTTATACTTGATGAACCTAATTTTCTCCCAGTTCACATTTTTTCATTCCAGAAAACTTTCCACACTAGATTTTGATTTTCTTTAAATACCAATCATTCACAACCAGTTAATTTTTTATGGCGTTTGTATACCCAATACATCTTCATCATCTTCCTAGCCTTTTTCCCGTATCTCTCGGGGTTGGCTACCTAATCTAGGTGATTTAACGAGGGTACTGGTTTTTACACAGAGCGACTGCCATCTGACCTCCGCAACCCAGAAGGGAAACCAGACCCAATCCTAAATTAGGTTGCACAGAACCTTTGAATTTCTTCGTAGGTGTGTGCAGGTTTCCTCACGATGTTTTCCTTCAACGTAAAAGTGCCGAATAAACGTACATATGAAATTCGAAGACCGAAAACCACATTGCGCACTCGTAATAAGATAACGACCGAATGCAATTTTTCAAACTTTTGGGAAATGGCAAAAAACTTTTTGACTTTTTAAGGCAATTTGTTAAATCGTAATAAAATTGTAACAAAGAAGAATATTTAAAATCTAAAAATACACTTTTAATCCTTAGAATACCTTCTATTAGACTCAGTAAAACATGTGCATATTTTTTAATATTTTACATATTTTTTTAAAGTTTTTTTAAATTGTTTTGACATCGGTCACTGTCTCACTAAAATATCGAAAAATATTTTGCTTGATCTACAAAAAGGTCTATATCTTACTAAATTATTGAAGGCTAAAGATGACCGATTTTTATTTCGGTCATTGTTTTATCTAGATTTAACAAGAAAGTGTAACACATTACCAAATAAGCCGTTATTTGACTAAAAATCCCACGAAAGTTAGCGGCTTATGTTAAAATTTAGTACTAGAATATTCCTATAATAAAAATTAAAGTGCAGAATTTGTAGTAAAATAAATACTTATAATATTAAATATGATTTAAATATATTGACAAAGACTTTTTAATTAAATTTATTAATTATTAAGTCAGTTATACATTGGCAAATATGTTGAAAGAAGTTTTTATATCTGATGAACACTGGCCTTGCGTGACGGTAGTTCAAAAAGATCACGAACATATTTTTTCCAAATAAATGTGTTTAGCTTCATAATCGTGGTTTTTTCTCACTTGTTATGGGCCTCCAACAAAAAAAGGTAAGCATTTTTACTCAATGAACCTTGCGAATCGTGAAGGTATTAAGTATTTTTTTTAACAATATACTTTTCTTTCATAGTTACTATTTAAAGTTTTAAAAGAGTAAGATCATTATACCTGACTAGTACATACATATAGATACACCAGGTATAACAATTTTTTTTAACAAAGTAGAAGTCTTTTTAATCAGTTTAATTGAATGTTAGAGTAGTACCAATACTTATCTAAGAGGTAAGTATTTTATTTATAGAATAAAGTAATTAATCTTAAATAAACTCAACAAATGCACCAGGTGCAGCAAAATTATCTTATTTAAATTCTATCAATACTAAGCAGGTAGGGTAAAGGATTGTAGCGTAGCTTAAGTCGCTTAACACGCGACAAGCATACGTGTCTCTTTCGGAAGTGTCCCCTAATCTTTAACTTGCTGCCCCTATATTACCAGATTAGGTAAAGAATATCTTCGCATTGTAAATAATTGGAAATTCGTGGGCCCTGATAACGTGATTACCGCTTATCAATGCGAAATTGATGGGTCCTTAAGGTGTGGGTACACTAAGGAACATGGCTGACTTTTTATAATCACATTCTTAGCAGCTGCAAAATGTGTAACTTAACTTCTAAAGATTAAAATAATAAATAAATAAAAGTATTTATTTCGCTAAAAGCTTACATATACGGTTTAAGGTATAAAAGGTTTACATAGTTGTGATTGCATAAATTTTTTTACACTAGGATTATAAACTCTGTCTACTAAACTAGGTTATTCACCTATATCTCAGTAAGGCAGTGTTCTTCCGAGGATCGTGCGACATTTTGTTATTCATACAATCGGCTTGTTGTTGATACAATATAAAATCTAAGCTAGTGCATCTTAAATTGAGATAAAGAACTGTGGAATTAACCGGGTCTTGAGGTATTTCTCACACAATGAAGGTCTTCGAGTACATAATCGAATTACAGAACCGGCAAATACTTACTGTCTCCGAGTGTCGGTATGGGTTTTGACCTAGTAAGTGTGTATAGTTAATTGATCCCATCTTTGCTCTGAGAATGTTCAAGTCTTTCAGGGGAAGAAAGAACTTTTGAATATGATATGACCTTCTGGATCTACCAATGCATTGCGAGCCAGGTGATCTGGTTGACTTTGAAGCAAAAAAAAATATGCTGAAAACCTATACTAGTATCATTTGCGATATGTATTACAATTCTGAATCCGACTGCTGTTGGCGATACTCGCCTTTTCCTTTTTAAAATTGATTTTTGCCAAGGCTCTGTGTTCTTTTCTTTTTAGTGTGGTGCTAGAAAGTCCGTTAACAATTTTTTTTTGCTTATACTAAATGTATGCTAATGGCATCCACACCACACCATCACAGTATTACAGTTGAAAACGAACAGAGACTGTAGCATAAGGTGAACCAATGAAAGGGTCCACTTGAAAATGAAAATCATGATCTAGTCACTCAATGTTGCAAAGACCAAATACACGGCATGTAACAGCACAGACCCCAATACCACAAAAGTAGGAGATAAAATCTTAAATGATAAAGAAATTGAAATATCTTGGGTCCATGCTCACTCACGAATATGGTTAAATTGATCAAGACACCCAAGCCCAAATTAGCGCTGCCTGAGCATAACTTAAAAGTAATCGGTGTACTCTGCGACCACAGGATACCAAAGAAGCTTTTGCTAGTCCTGCAATACAACTATAAGGCCTGGCTTATCCTTAAAAGACATGTCCAACAGACTTACGTCGAAAAGAAGAAATAATTGTATTTGGTCTGTGGCGTTACGAGATAAGATCGCATCCGTAGTAGCCACTAGGCTACTACTACTAGTCCGCGACGTAGTGAATAAGCTGCAGAAAAGTTTTTATTGCTGGTATCCACATTTCGGCTTTGTTGTCTTCGGCTTCCGCTGGTGTAAGATTGTTTTCCACCATATGGGCTATTACGATAAACAGCCATCGCTTCTTCGGCCTACCACGAGATTAAGCGCCTTGTCTAGTGAGGTCGAGGCAACTTTTTCAAACGTACTCAGTTCGCCTGTGGCTTATATGGCTGTATTGGGGGAATCTCCATTAACTGTGAAAGTTATTCCCTATCGTTGACTGAGCAACCCTTTCATTTTCGGGACACCATTCTTTATCCGATATATAATTTTAATTTCTTTGGCATCCCGGACATAATCTACCTTGGCAGACTTAAAAGTCCTTAAATACGCTGCGAGAGTAAAAACCATAACTTGCTTGACTTTTATTTGCCGCAAACCTGTTTTTGTTTTTTCTTTAAGTTAAAAACCACAAAATTTTTAAAATACTTCAATCAAAACACAATGATCACTTCACTATAAAAACGCACTCATTGAGTTTTTTAAATTGAGCGGCAGACAAGCAACTGTGGCCGCGCAATTATCTAAAAAAAGTAAGGTAGGTGTTTTAATAGGGCTTGGCGGTGCTTAAATCGTTGTAAACAAACATTTATATACTGTGTTGTTGGTTTTGATACGGCAATAAATCGGTTCGTGGCTATAAGTTCACAGATTTTTTGTGACTTATCTTGAAATATTTACTCCAAATCGATAAAAACAATGACTTATTTCGTATTGTTACAGTGTTTAAATGATAATTTTTTGTAAAACAAAGACTTAAAAACAAATGTTCCATCAATATTTTATTTTCTTCCAAACGACATAGACCGAATTTGATTTCAGACACAATTTTTCTCAGATTTTTAAAAGAACATAGACTTAACATTAAAACGGTCAGTAAGCCTGCAAATATTTTTTGTGAGATACTGACTTAATACAAATTCAGCCAACTTAACCGCAAAGAGTTTTAGTCAAACAACGACGGATATTAAAATCGGTTATTATCTTTCTCAAGAATGTTCAATGAACTTACCTGAAGTCTAAATAAAACAATGATGCATCTAAAAATCGGCCGTCGTTTTACACAACCTCCGCTTGCGGTGGCCGACTCAAGACTGAATCGGTCGATATTCGACAAATGAATTGGGGGCGTGGGGATAATACGATAAAGACACTTCTTTTTTCTACCCTATTATTTATGCAATTAGGTTGATTTTCTTTACACTAGGTTGTGAGACATGCTCTATAAAGTCGAAATTTGCACATAACTCATTTTGGCCAAATTTTGCATTCGGTCGTTATCTTATTACGAGTGCGATTGGTACGTGGTGGGATTCGAACCACGACCTCCTGCACAGAAGGCCGCGGCCCTATCCACTACACTATCCGGGCTTACCCAATACATAGGTAAAAAAAATACGAAACGCATATAGATGGGTGCACATGCACAAGCTGTCATACAATTACTAGCAATGCCAAATCGATTGGATAAGGATACATTTTGGATACGGATAAGTGCTTTTACTGCACCTGTTATTATTCTTGACACAGATTATCGTGTTCGGTTTATTTTCGTGAATGGTAGAAAATTTTCGTGGTTCACGTATTTTATCTCGAAATTTTCTCCGCATTTACTTACCTGGCAACTATCTCAAACTTGTTGCACACTCTCGTCTCTATGTACACGCTGGCCTCAAAGCAAACTTCCAACTCCTCTTGACAAATTTCTCGCTTCTAGTGACGTAAACGGCTTATTACCTTGGTCCTACGTGGTAGAAGTAGCTAGCTGACTATAAGCTTGAGCTTAGGCTCGCAATCCGGAGGTCGCGAATTTGAAATATTCGAATCCCAAGGAAACGGGGATAATTATTATAGTATCAAAGTTATGAGGACAATACTGGTTGTCTACCAACGTCATACGTCATCTCCATAAATACATGCTTTAGGTATAGGTGATTTAAAAACTGACACCATTGTTCACCAGACTGGTAGTCGACTAAAAAACCTCACTCGATAAAAGCAGAACCTTGGAAATTCAAAGCTGATAAATAACGAAAACAGACCTAAATAAATATCAGTGGGATCAGCCATTTGTTATATTGATTGCAAAAGTTTGCAATTTGATCGTGATGTTTCAATGTTTTTTATTTTGGTATTAATGGTGGAATATAAATCTTTAGTGTGGAATCACTACATTTATATTTGGGAGTTCTTTTTCGTTTTTTTTTTTAAAAGATACCTATCTAATAAAGATTTTTGTATTCGCTAGAAATTTGGTAGTTAATAAGATATTATTAACTAAACATATAAGTAGTTAATGTTTATGTTTGGTTTATGTGTATTGCGTTTGGTAAATATGTACCTAACTTTAAATCCCGAAACTAGTTAGTCTAACATAATAAACTAGTTCCTGCAGGCACAGCTTCAGAGGAAAATGAAGTCAGCAATCCAGACGGCATACATGTTTTGATTACATTAAAACTTGACCATTTGCCATTACCTACACAAGTTTCTTAATATCTTTCAAACTAAACTAAACATCAAATTGGAGTGTTGAGTTTGATTAAAGGTGCTTTTCCACCATTGTTTCGATATTTTTAGTTTAAAATTTTAATTGAAATATCTATTTTCTTAGGCTCGTATTTATAAAGCAATCTCAAGATTGAGAGCAATATTAAGTATGGATTTGACAGGTCGTTTTGTACTGAAATGACATTTCTGATACGAACTCAAACTAGCTGTCACTCTTGAAAGCTGATTATAAATACGGGCCTTAGTTATTTTGCACTTCTCGTATAACTCATAACCAGAATTGTCAATAGAAAAAATATTTCTTTTGTAGAATATTAATTAAGCCCTCAGATTCCTAAATTGCATGTTGTCGCTAAAAATATGTTATGGTTGATGCTCGTTTTACCCAAGGGAATAGGTTAAGCGACCACACGAACAAAAATTGTTACACGTCAGCAATCCCCAAACAAACAAAATAAAAAAAAGGTAGAAAAGCACCTTCGCAGTCTGTAGAGTTTACATGCAGTCAGACGACGGCACGAGCAAAAACTCTCACTCTTAAGGATTATCCCTGACAAATGAAAGAAATACCCTCGTCTCTCCTGGCTGGTGGAAAGCACCTTCACAGTAGAGTTTACATGGAGTCAGGCGACGCCGTCTAATTGAAGTTTCCCGGTGCACCTACAAACGTGAAAGCCTTGAGTATATTCAACGCAACTCGCTTGTAGAGCGTAGAAGTAGAAGTAGATATGTCAGAAATAAGTCGTCTTGCTTTTGATAGAGTTGAAGTCGGTTTGAAAAGAACGATGGATACATATTAGTATATTATTTTAATAAGAGGCATCAAAATGATCTCTCATGAGATTTTTTTCTGTGAGAATTAACAGAAAGGCCCAATAATATAGCCCTAAGACTTTATTGTCTACTCAAACAACTTTAAAATCTAAAGTGGTGGTGTAGGTCTTTAATCTCAAAAGTATATTTGATATCCTAGCTAGATATTTGAAAGGTGTGCAAATAAAATACTGACACAAAACAATTTATTACATCTTCTGTTGCCCAGCTTTTACTACTTTCGGTCTAGAGGGAAAATTTGTACTAATTGCCACGTTACAAACAAACTTTAATGCGGAATAATTTACATAGAGTGCAAGTTCTTGTTCCTTGATGCAAGTAAAGGAGTTGTTATTGTGTTAATAATTCACAGTCTACACAAGTTTTAGTAAAAGGAAAACTGTATGAAGTTTCCGAAACTGGTGTATGCAACGACGAGTTTGAAAAGAAGTATACACAATGGTTTATATACCTTAGTTTAATTTTCATTCAAATGTAATCTGTTTATCTCAATTTAGTGCCGCATTTAAGTATTCTATGATACTTCTGTCAAAGGATTTAAGAACTGTTATTTGAAGGCCACATATTTTAAAATAAAAGTTTGTCTTAATGAGGCTATTTTGGTCTAGACTGTCTTTTCGAATCAGGTAAATCTCGTGATTCCGAAAGTCTGTTTGAATTATTTCTTATACTTGAAAGAAAGTACTATTACTTCTATTGCATTTTTCTTTTGCTTCTTATCTCAGACGCATTTTTCAGCTGTTCTCTCTCAGCAATCCGTCTATCTGTAATCAGCTTGACGAAGCGCCATGGCTCAAGAAAACTGGAGTAAATCTTGATAAAGGCGAAAGAAAAGTTTACACGAAATACGAAACAATCCATAGAAAACTGTATCGTAATAACTACTTTGATATTTTTTACCGAGAAGTTTATAAAAATACACCTTATACTAGTTATTTAATATTTTCCCGCGGTAATAAGGTAAAAATTTGTTGGAACTATTAGGTGGAGCGATGATGTTTGTAAGAAAGCGGGCAGAAATTGGATGAGAATGGCTGAAGACCGATCTGAGTGGCGTGAAAATCATGGGAGAGGCCGAGAGGCCTATGTCCAGCTGTGGACTGATACTGTGATGATGATGATGTACAACTTTACTGACTAGTCATCATTAATGTATTTCTATATTTATATTAAAAATACATATTTTTCTATCAAAAATGTTGCTTGGTTTTCATTTTCTAAAAATACAGAAAGAAGCAGTGAAAATATCATTTTATTTTCATAATTCTTTAGTTACATATCAATAAAAATGTAACAAAGATTAAACAATAGCCCGTTTGGAACTATTTTTACTCTGTTCGCTGCAATAGTTAATCTATTCACGCTATCAGCGTTTTCTCTCGGGTTTATTTAACAGCAGAAAATCTTTATCCGGATAGAATTAACGTCGCACTGCTAAAGAAATACCTTAACGTGCCTGGTGCAGTGCAGGCTTCTTTTGCAAGAGGGAATTCAGTTTCAAGCTTATTGATCATGAAAGGGACTTATTTTTGATAAGGTTTTAGTACCCGTCGTAATAGCCCAGGAAATCTACGCCGGGCTTGTATGGCGAAACGGAAATAATTCAATGTAAGTATATTATTTCATTTCATTAGTAGATTATAATTCTCACCTTTCATTTACTAAAAAGACACAACACATACAAGTTTTTTTAAGTATGGTTTAGAACTCGACGTTTCAAACATATACGATGGTCTTCATCGAAAAGTGCACCTGACGAGCGGTGGTGTGCCATTTTCGTGCTCCCTCATCGTATATGGTCAAAACGTCGAGGTCTAAGCCTCTGTTCAGCAAAACACAAGTAAGCCGTTTAGTTTCCATTATTATTATTATTAAATTAAATGACTGATTTGCGGTTAGTTTCATGTGTATCAGTGAATCAGCTTAAAAATATGATATTTTTTTCAGTTCCAGTTTCATTCATGAGTGAGTCCTGCAGAGTTAATTGAATTAAAACACTGTCCTTATTCATTCAAATTTATTAAAATTTGTACACCTTATGAATGAGTTAAGTATGAAACGTAATTATGTAATTAAATTGTTACTTAACTAAGTAACCAGTTTAACCTCTAATACGTTTATATTATAACGTAATAGAGAGACGCTATTAATTAAAAGACTGAATTAAGCTTTATTTAGACAAGACTCGGGTTAAAAACCCAGTACTACCTAAATTACTTTAATACGTACCAGCTACTGAATAGATAGAAAAACAAAATTGAACGGTAGATGTCTTACTAATGTTAAAAAAATTATAGACCTAGATCAAGAATTTACACGAATTTAGTTGGCTTATCAGCAGGTTTACGCCAAATCAATGTTTCTTGTTTGTGGATCATGTTTTTATCAATTGAAATCACTATCACCTGGAAGGAAACATGACTTCCCTAAGGTAGGTAATACTACCGCTCGGCTCAACAAAATCAAAGACCTGTCCCGTTTTGCCGACACCGAGCTTAGGTCGCTTAGAGGACACGTCATAACCGTTTGTGTTCACATGAAATGTTTCGGGCTCCGAACAAAGATTATTGTTGTTTAAGGAATAGACAAATAAACAAATATTTGATAATACGATTTTATATCGGACCGATAAGGCCAGCAGCGCATTTGTGACACCCCGGGTGTTTTAAATGTCCATGTATGGCGGTAATTACTTACCATCAGGTGACCCGTCTGGTCGTCTGCTTCCCTCTGTCATAAAAAAAAGAAACTATACTTGTAAAAATTATGCTTTTTCTAGTTTTTTGACCTATGTAAATACCTTTAATTATTCTATAATCTACAATAATATTGTAATATTGTCAGGTATTACAAGTTATTAGCAGCCAGTTTAAAATGTCAATAACATTCGGGGTTGCATTCTGTCGCATAAATACGTCAGAATGTCGGCTCTGTAGATGGCTTCTAAATTAATCTATGACAATAGTCAAGTACAAGTTGCGTTCAGCAGCTAACGAACAGACTTAGCTAAAAGCGGGCTGTTTAAGATGTCACTAACTCCCGGCGTCGCCTTCTGCCGCTTAAATACAGTCGCCAGAATGGATTTGCAAGAGTTTGCAGCGACAACATTTCTGCATTTGATACATTATGCAACTTGGAAATTCTTGAATGTCTGAGAGACTTAAACAGAAGACCACTTGTAGTATTTCAATGTCGTAGTTGTCTCTGTTTCATTACTTCACTCTATCTACTGAGTGACGTTTTTTAAATAGGTGTTAATGGTATTTAACGATGTTTATAATTTTCAAACAATTAATCTAACATAGAAGATGTAAAAGCCTACTGAATAAAAAGAGGATGCCTGACCTAATGAAAATGTAAATCAAAGAATGTAGTCTAAACATTATAGTGTGAAAAAAATCGACCCTTAAAAAAAACTATCAAAAAATTGTTAATAAAATGAAATTTTAAATTTAAACACTGCTATTTATAAATGGGGTAAATATGAGGTGGTTTTATGCTATTCTGGCCTGGCTTCACACGGTCCTGTAAACCTACTGTTAGATAACGTTTGCAAAAATGGGACAGGAAAGAATACGCGCAACAAAAGGTAACAACACGGCTTTTAGCTGTTCGATCAAAACTGCAGCCCGTGACTTCACGGTTTGTTGGCTCTGAATAAAAGCAACGGGGGTGCACAGGGCCTGTTTCAGACGGAAAACAAATTAAATTGCAATATTTACATATTGACATCATAGAAAACATCGGACATTATCTTCAATAGGCCAGAAATTATGATACACCAGCGAAGTAGTTACTCAAGTAAATATTGCACTATAAATATCAAAATCGATTGAAATCTGCATTCAAATAAAATTTCAAAAAGGAACTGAGTTCTGAACACGCAAAATTGTATTTTTTATAGGTCTGGATATGGCTACAATGAATGTTTTATTTTTAATTCTAAATTTTTCTAACTTGGTGTACTAAATCAGGCCCTGTGGTGGTTCTATTTCATAGGGCCCTAAAACACAGCTACGGCGTCTTATGGGAAACGGTTATTGTTCTTTCCAGTCGGGGACATAATAGGTACCTATAAGCATAAATACTTACATTTCGTTGCTTGGACAAAAGATAAAATTACTTACGGTTTTCATCTCACGTTTTCATAATTTTAGAACAACTCGTTGGGAAATGAATTAGGTACAAAGATCGTTTCATCTAGACATATTATGAGTAATAAAAAGAAGTTATTTCAAAATCTATTTAACAAACCTAAAACAGACAAAATCTTATTAAAAAACAGACTAACAGGATTTGGAACTTTTTTCCTACGATTTTACAGGTTCAAATTCTTCCCATACCGAGTTTTCTTATACTTCATGTGCAATCATATTTAAACTATTTATAAAAATATACACCGTATTCAGCTTCTTGTAGTCTACCCGTAGCCTAATATTTCTCGCTAGCAGCAGTCCCTGCCTGCAGGCATTTAATTTTCATGCGCCGCGCCAGCACAATGAGTGAAACCGCCATTCAGGCCAACCTTGAGACGTGAGCTGGTCCGGAGCCGTTCCTTACAATGTCCACAGCACACTAATTGCTCGGAACAATGATGCCTTCGGGCATTTTGAAGACTTGGGGCTGGTTTTATTTATAACCAAAGAACAGATTCGATTTACATTGCATAGACGGTTAGTGTATCAATATACCTAATTACACCAAAGGCTTACCGGATGCGCAATGTATTTTGAATCGTACATTTAATTTGTAAATTGAAAATTAATAAGGGTTCCTGGGTTTTGCTTGATCCGCCTACGCTACCGCACTGTAAACTTCGTTTTGTCTACACATTATCTCTTTCGTTGCGCACTTCACAACGGAAAATGACAGGCATTATTCATAGTGAAGTATGCAACACATGCATACAAATCGAAGTCTACATTGCGCATCATAGCCCTGCAGGCAACTGGACTGAAATTCTCGTATTTAATTACTCTATAATAGATTTAAATGTCCGCACACATCTGTAAGATTAACGCTATCAAAGTACCTATGTATAAGCAAGTTCATAAATAGCTTAGCCTTTTTTTGATATTTTTAATCTATAAGTGACTCATACCTACTCGTACCTACTTAACTTAATTAACCGTGTTACTCAGCCAGTTCCACTGTTCTAGGTTCCATTTTGGTTAAAGTCCTTCTTACAACTAAAGAAATCCAAATACCCAGACGTCTAATACAGTTGAGAGTACAGCAGTCTTGTCAGTAACAGCAAGTCTTTGAGGAGCAATTTCTTCAAGTGAAAACTTGCTGGATTCAAGATTTTACTAAAGTAAATATATTTTGTACAATGCAGCACACTAGATACTAAATAAAAAAAATATTCAAATATTTTAATCTTATCAGCGATCTCAGCCTTTTAGAAATATTGAATTTAGCAGTTGTTTAACTAAGTCGTCGTCGTAAGTCCAATAAAACCAGAGCTATGTTCAGCAAAATCTAATTCATATAAAAGTTACAAAAACAAAATGTTTTTGCTGTCAAACCTAGTGTGAAGCTTTAATTTATGGTAACATTCTTAGATTCCTTCACCTTTGACCAGAAAATACTAAGCTAGTTTTATCTTTTCCAATCATAATCATACGAAAGGAACTAAAAACGAGATAAACAAAAATTTCATAATTTTAATGTTATTTTAGTCTGTCATCATCGTAACGAGTGCTTAGTTTTTCTTAACATAGAAATTAAACGTTTATCTGTTTCGACATCGTATAAATCTGTGACCTGAAATTTCAAGTAAGGAAATGCATTTCAATTCTTTACAATTGGGATTTTGGTGAATTTACTCGGACTGGCTGGACGCTTTTCTTCTTCAATGGAGCCTTTGTTTGAGATACTTTGAATTAAATTTCAAAAAGTCTTCTTAAAACGAGTTCAAGCTTGAATTATTTTAACCTGACTGAAATATATTTTAGATCTATTTAAAAACGGGGCTTTATACTCGAGTAAGTAGAAGATTCTTAGTAAGTAGAAGTGTGGTATCGATATTAATTAATCGTGTGTCAATATTATCAGGTTGATTATTTGTTTAGGTAAAATAAGTAAGAAAACTGATAGGGGTTGCTCAGTCAACTAAGTGAAAAAAAACACACCCGATTGGTAAGTAACTTAATAGTCCAAGAATAATGATTATGGGACTATTCTAGAACAAAATTTGTAATATTTTCAGTTTGTAGCTTCCTATTATTCAGCCTCTATACAACATCGCGTTCGAACCTGAGAATCAATTGAATCAATTATGCAGCATATCCGCTGTTCGCGGAGAGGCTAAATTTACAATTTCCAAAGCTTTTAGCGGACTGCGCCGCACCGGAAGCCGTGATTAACGTTAATTCCGGTTTAGCGGTAAATTTGTGGAACCAACCCGCACTGGACTAGGCGGTTGTGTGGATGGAGAAGAGTTAATGAGTTTGTGATACAAGCTATGTGGTTTAAGTTAGGTAATATAAAATACAGAGAAAAATGCTCACAAGTAACATGAGGTAGGTAGCTCTATCCGAACAAGTTTTTACTCAAAACAACTTAGGTACAACGTTTACAAAGTGACGCTGCGCTGTCCCTTACACCCTTTTTTACCGGGTGTAAGGGACAGCTTCCCGCAAACTGATAGGGGTCGCTCAGTTAACGAAACTGAACAACTTTAACTTTGAAATTCTTTCAAGAAGCGAAAGAAAATTATTGGCTTTCCCATACAAAATTGTCTTTTAGGAAAGATAGCTGTGTTTTTTTTTCATTTCAGCAGCAACCCCTATTAGTAATTTCTACGTGGAACGCTGTCCCTTACACCCGGTAAATAAATACCGAATTACTTGTGCGAAAATTTTGCACAACAAAACTTTTAATATCTGACTCATACTAAAATACACACTTACTTGTAAGTTACTCTGCAAAGTGTAGTTTTATGTCATAATTTTTTAGCAAACACCAAACACTTAAACTGCTATTTTCTCGTCTCGTACTGTGCAAGGAGACTGTTTGTTCTGATTACACGTAAACCTTTGTATTTTAGTGGTAACAACTCAACTGTTAATGTTGTATTTTTAATAAATAAGTATGCAATACAAGTATACCTATAATATAATTAAAAATATTGCAGTATTAATCAGGTACAACTACTTAAAAGCAACGTTGTCTTCCTGTTTTCATTGGAAAATACAATATTATTTTCATGGGATACATTAATGAAAAGGACGAAACCTCATCATCATTATCAACCTGCAACAGCCTACTGCTGGACAAAGGATTTATGAACTGATTTGACTTGACTTGACTTTAACTTCTGTGATAAGTGGTAATAAAATCTTTCCACTTCCATCCTCACTCGTAACATGCCCATACCAAAGAATATAAGGTCTTTTTAAATTATGTACAAATATTTTAAGGGTGGATTTCTATCATCAAACTGAACAACTTTCCCCAAGGAAAATTAGGTCGAAATATGGAAAAAAATTGGCCCTCCCCTACAAATTGAATCCGGCCGCTGACACCATTTGTATAGAGGGCCATTTTTTTTTTCATATTTCGACCTATGTTCCTTGGGGAAAGTTGTTCAGTTTGATGATAGAAATCCTCCCTTAAAATATTTGTAGTTAATTTATAAATACCTTACATAATATAGCTAACGCTACCAATACTGATTTGCTATAATGATTTAAAATCTATTTACAATTAACGTCGAAGTCGATAGCCTTACCTCAACCTCATAATAGTGTGGTCATGAGTAGAGCAAACTCAAATTGACTGGTTATGACGTAAACTGTAATAGCTTGGTATAATATTATAACGTCTTGCAAAAGTTAAATAAAAATATGTTTCAGAACAACCTAAGGAACAACGCTATATTTTATCACGAAATAATAATAACTTGGATAAGCATAATGCACATAAAAAGAATTACAGCCCTCAACAGTCCAACATGGAATTATTATTGGTAACCGACTACACCAATGACTTTGACCTTTACAAGGCAAAATCATCGCTTCACTAGCAGTTGTTGGACGCAGTCGACCCAAAATCGTAGCTAGTGAGAAGCACTTTGTATTTATCCTGAGGATTTCAATACATGAAGGGAAAGCGTAACCTACACTTTACAATATTGCACTCTCATGAACCACATACAATGCTACAGTTTCAAGTTTACGGGCGACGTTGACAAAGTAGCTCTATGGCACCTATTTGTTTGTTTTACTACCCATAATTTATTTGCTCTAGCTATCCGGGTCACGGCTCCAGATTTGGAAATTTTCAGCACGTTTTATTTGTGCTATGTTATGTTGTTTCTACTTTGTTACAGGATGGGTTTTACTGGGACTGAATTTGTTGCAATGCAACTGATCTCATTGCTACTAAAAGTGCAGCTATTTTTACATATCGGGTCTAAGGCTTCCCGCAAAGTATAGGAGTTACTCTGTATTCAGTCAATGAAATTAAACAACTTTCACCAGGATTCAAGAAAAAGCATTGTCTTCTTCATGCCAAATGGTCACCTCCATCAGACAATTTGAATG
Organism: Scrobipalpa atriplicella; assembly: GCA_029255725.1. NCBI lineage: Eukaryota > Metazoa > Arthropoda > Insecta > Lepidoptera > Gelechiidae > Scrobipalpa > Scrobipalpa atriplicella. The sequence goes on from JARACY010000433.1 coordinate 79,784, forward strand.
CGTAGGACATTTTTTTTCCTATACTTAAGTATTTCTCTGTGAAAGTTGATCAGTTTCGTTGACTGAGCAACCCCTACGTAATCAGTTTGCGGGAAGCTGTCAAATAAATTAGGTACTTACAGTACTTTTCTACAAAATGAATCCTGGGAAACAAAAACTCCGGCCATTTCTGGAAGGAAAATATTATGGTAAGAACAATTGGTATTTCCTGTAAATTCCTACTCATAGTTTTCCTTGATCTTGTGAGCGTACTTCCTTATTATTTTATTCAATTACTTATTCGTTACCTTAATTGGATATCACGTAAGGAATGTTAACTAAATAATAGGAATAACCTATTTCTTCCAACAGATTTTCAGTGAAGGTGATTTTTATCACTAAAGATCAACCATCTGCGCAATTGTTTTCAGAGCGTTTTTGCAATACCTACCTTTATGTGCATTCTGTTGGAGCAGATAGCTGAACTACTGGTATATGTGTTTGGTAAATAGGTGCCCGGAACTATGTTTGTCGGAAAGCAAACGCCAAACTATTAAATTGATATCAACAGTGTAATAAAACGAAATATTTACAACGATAAAAACAGAATAAATTTTTCTCAGCAACAAAAACGCTATGACAGATTGACATATTGTATGACGTACATTTTCAACTAAATTATAAAAAATCTTAGAAGTAAAAAGTAGGTTTTAATGTCAGTGTTTTTTTTTTATAACTGAAGAAAATTACTAGAGTAGGGAGTTATGAATAACCCTTGCAAGTTTGTATTAAAAATGTACGCTTCCTTAAACAAATCAGGTTGCGAGAAAAATTGGGTCACGTCGCTACCAACCTGCCAACCTGCCATCGCAACACACCATACATCATAAAGTTACCAAAAATCCGGCGCGATATCTTAGCCTTCGAATGATTTATTCAAGCCGCATCTGTTGTATAAAGTATGCAGAGACCGGCCGGTTATCTGGTTGAGCTAGTTAATATCTTATACGGCGCGCGAACCGGTTAATAAGCCTACTCTACCCGGGTAAATACAGCACACATACAATGAAAATTGTTTCAATTTCTATGTGAAAAACAAAATACCAATGCGAGATTTCAAATTTACGATTACGACGACATTAAGAAAATAAACATGAATGCATTTATTCTTACAATACAGAATGGTATACCAATCTCAGCTATCTTGGAAACAAGGCCAGCGGTATAACATGATAACTTAATGAGCTGGCTTTATGTCTGTTTATGGGCGCTCTCTTCTATCTGAAATTAAAATCGAATGTTTACGTCAATATTACATGCTGAATTATGGAAAATGGAAGGCAAACGGGGGAGATTCTATGAATATTGTCCCGGGAAAGCTTTATGGGATATTAAAATTATGTTTTATGGCAGAACGAAATAGGAAGAACATTAAATAAGTTAGGCACTTCGTTTTAGTTTACTTTACAAATGGATATGATAATTCTTTCAATTTCAAATAAATGCTTTTATATTAATTGGATATTGATTTTTTAAAATGTTATAAGTTATAATAGCAAGTACCTACTAACTATGTTACTTAAGTTGTACAAGTAGTACCTACTTAGTTAATTGTTTCTATTTTGCAAAAGAAACTTAGTAGGTACCTATTAATTTTGCAAAGTGCATTTTCGTAACATTTTTCGTACACTGCTGTTACATTCAATTGTACAGGAATGAACTCTTAGAAAACAAAATTATTCAAAAGCGTGCAGCAGTCTATTAAAAAGACACTGTGTAAGTAGTTTTTTGCAATGAATAACTAGTTTGCAGGTTTAGAAAAAATAAGGTACTTTAGGTATATTTGGGCACGAGTGTCTTTTTTTTCTTTTTATTAGAATGGGCTCCTCACTCCAGTCTAGGTCGGGAGCGACAGAGATGTAGTCGACGTTGGAGCGAACTCAGGTAACACAGGAAACACAGACGCAGGCAGTAGGTTATCTAACTTCAGGCAAATGCTGCTTGTCTGTGGAAAAGTCCTGCTGAAGGATACAACGTAAGCTGGATACAACCTTCTTATTTCAGGTGTTCGGGACAAGATTTTTTTATATTTACGAATCATATACTTTGATTGTTTTATACATATAATAAGTTTATAATGACGTATAACTTTGTAAAGAAACTGTCGGTTATTCCGGTATTTCAGACGCTGAAAAACATCAAATACTTACTTGAACAGTTTCTTTGTATGGTGTAGGCGGTAAAAATCCCTTTGAAAACCTTGATACCTAGTGTTCCCCGAATTTTATCCCTTTATCGCCTTTACGACACCTGTCTGTGGTAAAATATTTGCCGATTCTATTGTAATTGGTAACTGTATAGTATAATCCAAGAAAAACGACAACAACAAATCTAGCTATCATACCTACACGCAAACGCAGGGAGATTCGACAAAGCCTAAAGGGTTAAGCGGTCGATTTGGCCCATTTTTAGTCCTATTTCTGGCCACAATGACGGGCCACGGATGATTGATTAGGGGATCGACGTGTCGCGGTGGGTCTGTTATTTTATGCCTACTTTTATCCTTTTTTTTGATGGAAAAAGGAGAGTTATGGCGAATATGTTTCAGATCGATATCGAAATTTACTGTTCTCTTCTAAAAATAACAAAGCTTTGTAGGTAAATAATAAATTCAATGTCAGTTCCATAAAAAAGCGAATACTGCCATGGGTTACTTATTTACCTCCATAACGTACGGGGGCCGATTGAGTTGAATGAGGTATTTTGTTACCATCCGAACTATTCCTTTGGTAGGTAGTACCAGAAAATAATTGTGTTACTTTCGTTATATTTTTATATAGAATGCTGTCGATTCTCGCGACATTATTCGAATTCTTAGATAGCGCTGTTTTTTTTTTAACTTTGACTTAACCTGTTCTTATGTCAAAGTTGAGACAGTGACAGCGCTATCTAAGAATTAGAATTAGAATGATGATGTCGCGAGAATCGATAGCAATATAAAAGCATTACCTACCTAAATTCTAGTTAAGGGAAGAATGCACCTTTAATCAATTTGCTATACTAGTAATGTCAGGCACCGTGCTTTACGAGATACGACAGTTGTTTATTTTAATTGTGTAAGCTAGTTTATTTTAGTTGTAGATACGACAAAGTTGTGTCCGTGAAACAAAGCATACACTTGTAAGTTCCTTCCTTCCTGCTAACTGCGATGTACTCAAGAACTCTACATTGTAGTTTCAATCTGCACTTGTTTAACCTAGTTTCCCTCCGCCTGTTTTCTTCACAAAACTTCTTCCCGTTTAATATATTTTCGAGCTAAACAGGTCAGTTCGTAGAGAATAGTTGCTCGTTGCTCGTCTTTTGCTCGCATCCATGGTAGAGCTAATCTTGCTACAACTACTTCTTGTTTTTTGTAGAGAAGGTACTTAATTCCAGTCTAAATAACAAATACTGAATATATACTGTAAATTCTGTTCGCTACTTATATACTTAATCCCTAAGGGCATCAACACACCTGCGTAGCGTTCGGTGGCGGAAACTTCGGCGGCCGAACCATCGGCTGAATACGACATATCAATTCGCCGACCGAACAGTCGTTTTTACACGGATTCTTGTTCAGCGCGCTGAATGACGATCAATAATATGACCCTATATAAGGAGTTATGGCAATACAGGGTGTTAGTGGTAACCATACAGGGTGTTAAGGGTAATTATGTACTCGTGGAAGGTTCGGCTCGACTGAACCTTCTGCAGGTGTATTGTAGGCAATGCAAAACGCATTGTCAGCGTGTTGAACGGAAGCTTCGGCGCCGAAAGTTACGCAGGTATGTTGCTGCCCTATACCGTGAGTAAAAGATAATTTAATCTTCATAATAAAATGAGTTGTGTAACCTAGAAGTTTTTGCTAATCACAATTTGCTTGTCGTTAGCTCAGAAAATATACTCTACTTTCGGGTTCCTGTATCCTGGGTTCATTCCTCGCTTGACCATTTTTGTAAATTACTTATTTAGAGGTTGATTTTGAGTGATTTCTATTTTTGTTATAAAATATGCCTTTTGTCTGACTGCTAGTAATATATTCTTAACCCTTAAACACAAGTATAACATTGCAAATCAGGGATCTCAGGAGGTGGCAAACAAAAAGGTTGGAAGGCAATGTGAAAGCTTTCCTCTCCGAGCCGTCGGCAAACAGAGACGGGCTGGGCTCTCTCTGACTCACTGCTTTAAAAGCTGGCACACATATTTATACATACCGGGTGTAAGGAATAGCTCCCCAACAACTGATATTAGAATCTGCTCAATCAATGAAAGTAAACAATTTTCACCAGGTTTTTTTTGAGGATATCAAAAATAAAAGTACTTATTCATGCAGAATGACAGAGATACACTATTTCAAGATTTCTTAATTGCTTGCAGAGTTGCAAACTACACAGAAATAAAACTAACATAAATAACAACTTAAAAAGTTAATCTCAGCGTTTGTCAAACTTCTGAGCAATATATTACAGAGAGACCCACAATCGTTTCCTTGAAAACTTTTTAGTTACTTAGAGATTGCATTTTCACTCGTCTTCACAAAGCCGAGGATTTTTATGTCCTTCGTTGACTCGTTGTGGTGAATATGGAACACTCTGAGCCAGTGTCTTTCAATCTTGAATACATGATATCCTCTAATCGTCGAAGCTTGCAATTCAAGCTAGTGAAGATAATACTTGGATTTATTTTTTTTGCTCTTCTTTTTTTCTTCCTTCTCTTATCTGCAAAACATTCATACCTGCTATTTGTTTTGGGCAGAGTTTTCCTATAAGGTGAGATGGCAGATAGAAAAAGATTTGTACTTTTTGTCATGGTAAATGTGTTTCTTGTAGGATATCAACTGATCACTAATAAGCCGAAACGAGTCTAGTTTGAACATACAAATATTATCGTTGTATTTAGGTAGTGTCGCATATCGTTAGATAGATCAGGCCTACTATCAATAAGTACCAGTTGAGAAGATAGATACGGTTACATCTTAGTTCAAGTCAGTAGAATCTTCTACTAAAAAAATTGCGTGTGTCAGAAGTGAAACTTCTTTGACATTTTGTGACATACAGAGTGTAAAAAAAAGTAGTGCGTTCCTTTTAAACACATATTCTTCCGATGATACCAAACAACTTTCTCAAAGCACAACATTTTTAGATAAAAAAAAAAATTTTTGTATGGAAAAGGCATTTTTTTCCTTCATGCAATTTTTTTTTGCTTTGGGAAAGTTGTTTGGTGTCATCAGTAAAACATGTGGTTTAAAAGAACGCAGTACTTTTTTTACACCCTGTATAACGTAACGGAACAAACTGGACAATCCAAAATCATCCCCGTCGTATCATGATGCTTTAATCGTGACGGAACCTTGAAATTTTACTCTCAACGCGCCTAAAGAAGTTACACTTCAAAAATATTAATCTATTATATTTTGAAAACCTCTGCATCAAACAATGTTGAAGTTTGTTTTAATTCAGGGTTTTATTTGGTCTCTAAACTCCATGAAACGATACGTCGCCGGCTACATTGTGTGTCGCGTTTATGACAGCAGTGAAGGGAATTGCAGCGTGTAGTGTGCACGAGACATTCCAGTTTAATTGGTCCCAGTTACTTGATGGGGGACACTTAAGATGACAGTTTATGAAAATAAGTGACCAAATTTTTGTGATATGAAGAAGGTTATGGCACTATGTAGATTTTTTTCCCATCAGGTGTGTAATGCAGGGTGCTAAAATAACCAAAGTGCTAAAATTACTAAGGTACTAAAATGACCAATCAGATTAATTTTTATGCTCAACTATCTTCCTCCACACGAAAATCAAATTAATACGGAGTACGCTTAAAAAAATCACATTCAAAATCGATCAGAAGGTAAGTAAGTAATTTCATTGAAGAAAATTTAAAACAACAGGGGGGGGCATACACTTACTTTTTGCATAAGTGCAAGGAGGTAAAGAAAATAAAACGTTCATATTTTTTGTTCCATCTCGAATCTGCATCAAAATGTATAGCTTCCTTATCAGCAAAAGCACGCAAAAGCGTCAATTCAAATTTGATGCGACGTTGCTTGAGGCACGTTTACCTACGAACAGAAACATACAGCAGGATAAAAGTAACGTGTAACATGAAATAATGAAAATATATTGTTAAGAAATAACCACAAAATAACTTGTCGGTTTCAAAATTTTAGGACTTTTTCTCTCCGTGTGTTTCCGATCTCCGTATGTACCTACCTACTTAGGTACAAATTGATTAGCATACATTTTTGCAAATACTTTTGTTTGTATTGTGTGGTAATCGTACCTACATCTTTACCTACTGAGCCATTCAAATATTCATTACTTACCTATCTACCAAATATATTTCTAATGTCGAAGCAAATTTATTGTTATGCAACTTAGAAGCACATATTTAGCTGAAACTTGATAAATTAAATCTTCACATTCTATTACATATTCAAATACTGCGTTCACTTACAAAATATTCGCCTGTATATTCCGTTCCTTGCTACAAGTTCCTCTCACGTGCGTTTCATTCCCTCACTCAATATATCAGGATCTCGGCAGTGATTGCGGGCACATGCCGATAATAATGCATGCTCCAAATCCGGCCCAGTTGATGTACACATCAATATCAATGAGCAGTTTTACGAGTGTGTTACGACTGTGTGATTTATCTTTTTTTTCGCTAATGGTTAGGTAAGAAGCTTTTCAGGGCGAAGAAACCTTGTAATGACAACTGAATGCGTTTTAAAAGATCGTTTCTACCTTTATTTTGGTCAATAAATATGTCAGATAGATTTAAATGTTTTTATCCTCAACACTAGCTCAATGAAAATGCTTCCTATCAAGCGGTATATTGCCTGAATAAAGAAAAGGTAATTTTAAGTATTTTACCACTGAAAGCACAAATTTAGCAACCCAGTTTGCGACTTTTAATAATTATAGCAAAAAATAAAACTTAAAACCGGCAAACTCAGAACCTAGACTGATAACGTTAAAAAATGGGAACAATTCTTAACAAAAACATACAAATTGTGCTTAATTTCTCAGTGAAATATTAAATACTTCGTGACCCGTAGTCATTTTACTTACTGGTTTATGAACATTCGTGTAGCTTGGCCAGTTCAGTTATAGTGTATGGACACAAAAAATATAAGAAATCATTGCTGAAAAGAAATTGCAAGCAAATCAAGAAACAAAATGAGCAACGCTCACTGCTAGCTACGACGAGCTACGAAACTCGTAGAGAAAGCTACGATATTTCGTAGAGATTTTGAGGTTTATACGTAGGTGGTGATTAATTGATGTTCGCAACTAGATAGATAATTTCAAATACAAATACCGATATGTGATAACAATAATTATGAGATTCGATAAAAAAATTGATCCCAAAATGTTTACTTTGTTACATACAAATTTTGGGTGTTTTAAACCTTATTTTGTTCTTATAATTCTACCCTCCATTCTTCTTACATCTTTCATCCAACGAAAAACTCCGTTGAGATAAATAAATAAGTAAGATTTGAAATGGATAAAAATGCTTCCTCCCGTTTATGCGACTACGTGACTTTTCCGAAGTTTCGCTGCGATCTGTGATCGTATCTGAAGCTGAACAAATATGCCGTGTGAGTTAGGTACTAGGCAGGATTCGAATGTGAGAAGCACTTTTTATTCTGTGTTTGCATGGAAAAAGTACATTTCGTTCGAAAGATCATTTAGAACTACAGCGAAGAGATATTCCTGCCAATATGATGATTACAATGCTGGTACAAAGCGTTTAATTTTTTTGAAACACGATTTGTGTCTTACCAATTAAATGTTCGTGTCTAATCAAGTAATGACGCAATAAAGAAGAGGCCTATGCTAAGCAGTGGGCTACTATAGGCTTATTAGATGAATAGAAAGATAGATTGGCATCGTGTGTGTAGGTAGACACATATTTTGTTTTATCAAAATTCGAACATGGTCCGCAACCAAAGTTTGGTTTCTTAAACTTATTTCAAACCAGTAATATTTATTGCGTATGTATTCAAAATATGGGTAAAAATTGGTCAAAATTGACACCAATATTAAGTAACTTAAACAGGGACACAAGTGTCATTTTTTTAAAAATAAAAACTGTCAATAATATAATTTTATAAAGATTTGCTTGGTGTTTTAATAACAGTAGGTCCCTACTGGAGTTAACAATGTAAAGAAGATGGATGTAACAAACTTCTCGCTGCAATTTTCTAGGGCTTGCCTGTATAATGAGGTGAATAACTTCCACTTGAACGATTCAACTTTCCGAAACTTTTCCATTGGTAATGAAATTTTTTTTAAATGCTAGATGAGGAAAGGCTTCGTTTAGTAGCCAGAGGTAGTTTTTTGCTACGGAAAAAAACATGGGTAGAAAAGTCCCATGTATTTACAGAAATAATGTTCAAAATCATTTTATACTTACTTACCTACCTATTATTCTATTTACCATTTATTGAATTTAAAAGTAAAATTTATGCCGGCTTACAGTATGAATTGTTATTTTCTTATTAAAAAATGCAATAAAATTTAAAGTGGTAGGTAAGGCAAACTCAAAAAATGAGGCTATAATATTTTATTCCAAGAAACCAGAGACCAAAACGAGGGAACAAATATTTTGAGTAAAGACAGGCGGCTCAGTAAACAAGAGCGCACCAATTTTCTCACAACTCTGATTTCTCTAGAGGCCTCGGTTGAAAAATACGAAGAAATACAGAAATATGAAACCGAATGTATGAAACCATTATTACAGTCTAGCTCGCACAAAGAAATCCCTAACCGGGCTGATGTATTTCTTCTTACACCTTTTAACGGAGCTGTTACAAATATTATGTTGACTACACTGAGTTTTTACATAACTAAGGCTGGTGTGCAGATGGTAATATTAAATCTTTAATCCCTTAGCTGATATAAAAGTCCTGGTCAAACAAAATAAACGCCTAGCTCCCACTATGAGAAAATACTTATTAACTACTTAAGTAGGTCTAAGTTCTTAAAGAACCTTAATAAGAAAATCGCTTTTTATCTTCTGGCGTGTGAGATCGACAAATGTACCCTGCTGTTATACAGTTTTTAAAACTACTTCATTAGACCTCTGACATAATTTATATCCAGATAGACTGACTTTCATTATTTAAATAATAAACAGATTTATATCTATGAAAGAAACAAGCACACAGTTGAAACCATACCATTAATGTTAACTTCATCCTCCTTTGCATTACGTTGTCGGGTAAAACAAGACATTATTCAATCGAGATTGTGCGCAATAACAAGCAACATTGTACCCGACATTGTAGAGGCGTGGCTCCTAGCGATTTGTCTTCGGAAACCAATTTATGTACAATATTATCGTTTAGTTTAGTTCAACAACTACTTGGATTTTACTTGAATAGCCAGGATTATAAGTATCTGGATTATATCTGACAAATTTTGACTTTAATTTTCTTTTCTTTTTATTTACTTACCATTATGCCGTTTTATCAGAAAATTTAAAAATGAGCTGTGATGACGATAAACGCTGAACTAGAGCATTATGGCACTAATCTATATGGCACTTAATACAAGAAAATATGGTCGATAAATTCCAAGTTATTCATAGAAGACCTAACTTATACATTCTGACCATTTTATCAATTTTGAAGTAGAGCAGAGCACAGTAAAGTCTGGCTGCAAGTGAGATCATACGTGCAAATGCAGTAACTTTGAGAAAATGGCTGCAAATCTCAGTCCTTCGTATGCAGCCCGCAACGTTGTGACACCTGTAGACTTAAACTGTGCCAAACGATTTTATAAATGGGTTCCCGATATTATTTTTAAATATGGGTGACTACGGGTTGAAGAAGAAGAAGAAGTATCTTAAAACTGACTTAAAATATCCCTTTTTAAAACTGACTTTGTATTTGTAGAACTAGGTATATATACCTTGATATTACGGAGCAGTTGCATATTCCAAAAACTGTTATACGCTGCTACGTCATTTAGCGTTTAAGAGACCATTTTAAACTGCTAACACTTTACACGGATGGGTTATGACGTTAATCTTCCCTGGTGTACCTTGATCGATCGACGGGCAAGTGAGGACAAACTTTGTTCTAAGTTGGCCGAAATTAGCATTGCTAAAGCCGAACCAATCCTCAGAAAATTTTGTGGATTAATTAACATAAAATTGATTAAAACTCGAAATACTTTTAATCTATTTGAGCAATAAAGGTTTTCTGTAGAGTATTTAGAAGTAGGTACATAACAGGTAATAGATATAAGATGTTTCAGTGCTGGACTAGGAGCAATAGAAAAACATAGAATGAGACAGCTACTTCTCTTCCAGGGCATGCTGTAGAAACCAGCTAAGGAATTCGAGAGTTTCTAGTGTAACGTAATTTTGGTGATAGGCTGACTAATCGTCACTATCAACGATATTACTATATCGATACAGTTTTCAATCTAAAACTGCCTTTAATATTTTATCACATCTGGCGAAAACATTTTTACTAAGCGTTTTTTAATATTTTATCACATCTGGCGAAAACATTTTTACTAAGCGTCTTTATCAACAATTACTCCTCTTCAATTCTTCTTACTCTCTACATTTCAAACTGTAGAGTAAAAATAATTAATAATTTTGTCTTAAGTTTATTAGTTGCAAAATTTATTACCCAATAAAATCCTATTATTTTTTTATTCCTACGGAACCCGTAAATGCAGGTTTCCATATACACTGTATTCGTCTCACGCGTCACCTCGAGTTCTTATCTTCAAACTACAACCATGAGAAGCCTTTCACAGGCTACATTGAAACTTCTGCACTTCTAACTGTTTGTTCTCGACCTATTTTCAATTTAAATGAAGTACAGAACGTTTGGATACCGTTACCCAGTTGCACGATAAGTATTTAGTTCCGAAAATATTTTGTACATACATAACATACATAAATCACGCCTTTATCCCTAATGGGGTAGGCAGAGCGAAAACTACCAAAAGGTCGTTCCGCCACGTCTGACAAGTTTTGAGGGTTATTTCAGATGGTCATGTGTAATTGCTATAGTGACAGGTTGTCAGCCCATCGCCTAAATTGCAATACATTAAAACCCTCGAATCCCTTAGCTGGTTTTTACAGCATGCCCGGGAAGAGATGCAGCTGGCACATTCTATGTTTTTCTATCACTCCCAGTCCACCATGGAAAATATTTTGTGGTCATTAGTAATCCTACTAAAATTTTAAATGCAATAGTTTGGATGTTTGGAGGTTCGGATGTTTGAATGTTTGTTACTCAATCACGCTTCAACCACTGGACGGATCGGGTTTAAACTTAGAAGGTACACATTCATATAGGTTAGGTCCTGAATTTTATTAGGACAGAGGCTACTTTTCACCGCGGCTAAACCTTCATTTTCACAGAAAATAGACATAATCGCGGGTGAAACCGCAGGCGAAAAGCTAGTTGCAACTAAGAAAAAATATTCGATAATGGGTTATGCTTGGAGAGATAAAGGGGAAGCCTTTGCCCAGCAGTGGGACGTTTTATAGGCCACAAAAAAAAATATGTAAAATTGTATTCCACCGAAAACATTAATGCAAAAACGGGAGCTAAGTTCATGGTGGTGGCGTGATTATGATAGATGGTTTGCACTAAAAAGCTTTAGGTTTAATATCGATCTTATAAAATAATGATGAAAATATTACCACAACGCCCAAAGACCTCACCTAACCTCAGCTTTCAATCAACATTTTCAATACTGGATGCACCGCATTATGTATCAGGCAGGTTATATGGAGCCCCCGGGGAAATGAGCCTAAGTGGCGGATCGAACAGCCTCCTACCTGCCCTGTATTATTATATGGCCTCGTCAAGTGTAATACTCCTGAAGCAGATATCATGATTCATTTGATTGACTGAATAGTTTTAGAGAGTGATTCTTTTGAGCAAGTACCTAGTTAGTGTTTTGCTTGAACTAAATTGTTGGATTGAAAAGGTTGTATTACTTTTTTTTTGTTTATTCGAGGCACGAATAGTAATGCAGATGCTAATTATCAATTTTCATTTTTGTCTATCATTGTCGCATTAAAACGCTGCTACGCTCTAGCGAACTGTCCCATTTTTTTAAGTTTATTATATTGCCTTTATTCACCGACGAAACTTAACAGGATAATATTCTAAAGTAGCTGCACCTGGAATGTCAATATACACAGAAGAGTAAATGGAGCGGCAGCGACTTTCTCTAATACATACATACATACATACATAAAATCACGCCTTTATCCCTAATGGGGTAGGCAGAGCGAAAACGACCCAAAGATTGTTCCGCCACGTCTGACAAGTTTTGAGGGTTATTAAAGATGATTATGTATATTGCTATAGTGACGGGTTGTCAGCCCATCGCCTAAGTTGCAATACACTGAAACCCTCAAATCCCTTAGCTGGTTTTTACAGCATGCCCGGGAGGAGATGCAGCTGGCACATTCTATGTTTTTCTAATCAGTGTCAATATCGCTATGCGGTACTTATCTTGTGACCACCGTACTACAAAATGGCTGCCTTTGTGACCTAACCTCGGGATCTTGTTCCGTGAGTAAATTGTTTCGATGCAATAATATTGTTATCTTATTATGGTGAGTAAGTATTTCTACTAGTACGTTTATGACATACCAATACAGCAAGCATCGATTGACTTTTCCAACAAGTTTTTTTGGTTTGAAGAGTATACAGATTAGAAGAACAGTTCAAAATATTTCTTCTACATATCTACCAGGTTAGCATAGCTTTAATTTAAAAATTGATTAATTTAGTCTTAGGTTCATTGTATAATTTAATTCTTTGTATTGTAAATAAATAAATTTGGTTAGCATACAGAAGCAGATCTATACGTTTCCCTGAAGCTTGACGGATGTCTCTATCGCTACGCGGCACTCGCATTATTTCTCTAGGGGCCGCTGTTGTCGGCGGCGTGAATGTTTTAACAGTTGTAACTGGTTTGTCCTGATAGTACGAGGTTTGTGTAGGACCAAATTTACGGCGTTATGTGGGTGCGGAAAGGCGGAAAAGGTTTAATATTTTTTATTATTTTAGGGGTTTTCACGGAAATTGTTTGCTGATCATCTGTTGTGGGAATGTTTACTAGGAAAATATTTTTTTAAAGGTATCTACCGTTTCTTCCATGCTGGACTGGGAGTGATAGAAAAACATAGTATGTGCCAGCTGCATCTCCTCCCGGGCATGCTGTAAAAACCAGCTAAGGGATTCGAGGGTTTTAATGTATTGCAATTTAGGTGATGGGCCGACAACCTGTCACTATAGCAATACACATGACAATCTGAAATAACCCTCAAAACTTGTCAGACGTGGCGGAATGACCTTTCGGTCGTTTTCGCTCTGCCTACCCCATTAGGGATAAAGGCGTGATTTTATGTATGTATGTATCTACCGTTTATTTGTAGCTGTATTTGAGTTATTTTAATTTTACGGCTTATAAGAACTTCCAGAAAACCATAAACATGACGTCAACATCCAAAATTAGCTCTCATCAGATTGTCACCTTACTAGAAGAAATATTGCACCTTAGTTACCTTTTCGACAGTATCTTAGTAATAATTATAATCTTCACTTAATAAAAAAAATCCAAAAGAAATCAACCATCTAAAATTCAACACCGAAAGATTAACCGGCTATTTGCGGCTCGCACGGCAATACAGGCTTAATCTAGAATTAATTGCTAACCGTGTTTAACTGTTTAGTGCAAATGCAATTAAGAAGCCGCGTGCCAAGCATGTTTGCTCAAAACATAGACTGTAGAGACGGGTTAATCAAAAGGACATTGTATACAATACAACAAGTGGAGAAACGCAGGTCCACAGCTTAATCTACACAGGTTGTGCCACAACTTCCTACTAATATTATTCAAAATATATTATGTTCTATTTTTTATTTTATTTTTTAACTTGCAACAGATAAGGCGTAGGTATTTCAGCCAAGTTATGAAAATTTATTACAGAATGGTACAACTAAACCTAACTCAATGATCATCACGCTATAGGTTTGCATAAAAATTCAGTAGATTGATTTTGATAAAAGCATGCAGTGATTTTGAAAAGTTTTTAATTAGTATTATAAAAATGATGTATTACTCTGCAGAAGCAATTTAACGTAACTGGAGCTCCACCACTCCAGAGCCACGTTCGAGGGGCGTCTACAGATTAAAGATCTTTGGCAAAAACGAATCGCTTGCGGCACCACCGTCATACTATTTACCTTTTAATTTTTGCTTTGAGATTTTAACTCTCATATTTGTTTAGCTACTCGAGATTTCATTGTGTTCTTTGTCTTGTGTATTTAGCCACTTAGTTGCAAAGAATTTTCTATTTTTAATGAATTGTTTGCTGTCAACTTTGTTGAAGTATTTTTCGTCTTAAATTTTTCCCTTTTTATGAACTTAGTGGTAACCACCGTCACGCGAAATTTCTAGTCTTTGTAAATTTGCTCAGTCAGCAAATTTTTCTCAGCCTAGACGATAATAAAGTGAATAAAAAAATATTGGATCGTACCCATTTCAGTGGGATCAGTTTTATTTTTGCTTTAGCTGATTTTCTCCCATCACTTGACGGGTGAGAAAACAATTTAGCAAGATGAAGTTTTTAACCAAACTAATGGGCGCTTTTCCACTAGACGGCATGTAAACGGCAACGGCGACGGCACGGCAACGATCACGTGACAATATCTATGGGAATCGATGACATGCCGTGACGGTACCGTGCCGGCAAGTGGAAAAGCGTGTCATATAATTTCAATGATTTTCATACATTATCTCACCTACGATATCGTTGACGGTACCGTGCCGTCGCCGTTGCCGTTGACGTTCCGCCTAGTGGAAAAGCGCCCAATAGGTACTCAACTCTTCCTTCACATCAAAGCAAACGGAATCGCAAAGCGGCGGATTTTCAAACGCCGGTCATTTTGAAAGAGGTTCAGAATAAAACACTCCCCTGTGCCGGTCATTTCCTAGTTCCTGGCACCGGAGTAAATTAGACCACGACTTAATTTGCGAACTCTTTCGCCCCACAGTAAAAACCGGAGCCAACGTCTATAATTCCGAACAAATGTTGTAATAAATTCAAGCCGGTAATTTACACATACGCGACCACAACCACAGCGCTCTGTTTAGTCATTGGTTTAAATTGTAAGAGATGTGGATATTTTGGGATTGGAATTTTATTGTTTTATTACGTTATGATGATTTTTTTTTATATTGACCGGTACTTCTGTGCTCGTACTTACAACTTTTCCAAGA